>CANSNZ010001009.1:0-112500 GCA_947646795.1 Beta lomatogona | reverse complement strand
TTATCCAGCAAGAGTGATGCAAGCTTTTTACATTGTAACCCATTCTAAGTATGACAAGATAACCCAATATATCTTTCATGTGTTTAAATATAGCCAAGGACTGGCATTTACATTTTACTCTTGTATTTCTTTGTTGAAACTTGTTATTTTCTGCATGCTCCGAGGCTTTTATGAAATTTGTGAAAGATGCTTCTTATTAATTTGTGCAGACTGGTACAAGTATATATACATAAAATTTTATACGTATGGCCGTGTTGGTGCCTAGGCATCACGAACTAATGAATACACATCATATATATTATCGTACATATAGTCACATGCCCAGATTAATCACATGCCTAAGTAATTAATCTCATCCTTAAGCTAGGCGATATATGTTCTTCAAACCAAGTATAGTACTTAATTTAGTAAGATTGGCCGAAACAAGGCTTTAGTCAAGATGTGTGCTGCTTGTTGCCTAGGTGAAACATAGAATAAGATGGTCTTGCTTTCAGTTTTCTTTTTGATGAAGTGTCTGTCAATCTCCACATGCTTTGATGGACTGGATTTTGGCAATTGCAATTGCTGACTGGTTGTCACCATGATCCCGACAGAATCTGAAGTTCCAATCTTAAGTTCATTTAGTAGTTGTCGCAACCGAATTCCTTCACAGATGCCCAAGGCTAGTGCACAAAATTTTGCCTTGGCACTGCTATGTGCCACCACTGACTGTTTTTTGCTACTCCATGTCACTAGATTTTCCCATAGAAATGAGCAATATCCAGATGTGGATTTTCTGTCACAAGGAGAACCAGCCCAATCAGCATCAGTATAAAATTTCAATGTGGGACTGACTGATTTTTTGAACATAAGTCGGTTCCCAGGATCCTCTTTAAGTATCTTAGGATGCGGTTCACAGCCTCCAAGTGGTTCTTGCCAAGAAACTGACTAACAAAGTAACAATGCTGACAGCGGAACTTATATATGGACGTGTATGAGTTAGATATATTAGCTTACCTACTAAGCGTTGATATTACCCCTTATTGGCTGCCAGTTCATCAGTTTGAGACAATAGTTTGGCATTAGGACACATAGGAGTTTCAACAGGTTTGCATTCAGTCATACTGGTCTTTAGAACATACTTACGTTGAGAGACTGAGATTCCTTGACTGCTTGCGGCCACTTCCATTCCCAGGAAAGATTTCAGAAAACCCGTGTTTAATCTCAAGCTCCTGGGACAGTAGTATCTTAAGCCTCTTCATTTCCCCTTCATGATTCCATGAGAGAACTATGTCATCAGCGTACACTATCAAAATTGTGATTAGCCCATCTGTGAAGTGTTGAACAAATAGAGTATGATCTGCCATTGTCTGGGAGTATCCATACTCTTTAAGTACTTTAGTGAATCTCTCAAACCATGCTCTGGGAGACTGTTTAAGTCCATGTATTGTTTTTCTCAGCTTGCAAACCTCCCCATATTATCCTTAGTCTCAAAGCCGGAAGGTATATCCATATAGACTTCCTGGATTAGATCTCTGTTTAAAAAGGCATTCTTGGCCTCAAGTTGGAATAGTGGCCATATGGCTGAGTGAACCCTTTAGCCACTAGTCGAGCTTTGAATTTATCTATACTTCCATCTGCCTTTTGTTGCTCGAGTATATCCTTTTGCAGCCCACTCTCTTCTTTCCAGGAGGTAGTTTTTGTTAATTCCAAGTTGCATTTTTTTTCAAGTGCACAATATTCTTGTAAGGTTGCCTTGGGCCACTCCCGTATCCTGAGAAACTCAATAACTAAGTTCTGAATCGTCGTCTTGTCTAAGAATGTCACAAATGTCCCGTGTTTGAGACAGATTTGTGTAGCAGATGAAACTCCAAAGAGGATGTTGAGTGCATGATCGAACACCTTTTCTTTGCACAATTGGAAGATCCAACTGGTCACAACCTGAACCTGACTGCGGACAACCTGAAACAGACTGTGGATCAGAATCTACCTCATCTTGTATTCTTTCAAGTCCGGATTCGCTTAGGAGAGTTTATTGACCTTGCTAATTTGGTGTGGGCAAATTAGTTTTTTTTTTCCTTTCATTTTTTTACAGCATCAAAAGGAAGATGTTTAGGATAGACAATGGGAGATTGATCAAACACGGAAGTTGATGAAAACATATGCTCGCTTAAGACTGGACCTGAATCTAAAACTAGAGTATTAGAGGTGTTAGAGGGAGATAATAAAATGGAGGTAATCTGGGGTGGTGAATTTGGCTCAATGAGCGATGATCGGTCCCAATCTGAAATTCAATTGTGTTATTCTCCCTCAGAATTCCAGAATTTGAGTAGAAAGGAATGTCATCAAAGAAAGTAACATCCATGGTATTATAGAACTTAGCATGTAGTTGAAGAGAAACACTTGTAGCCTTTTTAATTGGCTGAATATCCAAGAAGCATTGATTTAAGTGCATGAGCATCAAATTTACCAGGGAATTGATGATGGACATGAACAACCGAAGAGCTTAAAAGGAATTTGTGACGTAAGATGTGAGGTGGGATATAGACCTTGAAACGTTTAAAGGGTGACTTGAATTTGAGAACCCGAGAAGGCATACAGTTAATCATATATGTTGGGGTGAGAATAGCTTCACCCCAATATTTGTTAGGAACATTGGTTTGGAAAAGTAAAGATCGAGCAACTTACGTTCAGCTTCACCTCCTTTTTGTGGTGTGTAACACAAGAACTTTGTTGAACAACACCATGAGACTTGAGATATGAACCAAGGGTTGAATTTAAGAAGTCTTTGGCATTATCAATTTTAAGGATTTGAATACTGGCTTTTCCTTGAGTTTGATACATGACATGAAAGTGCTGAAATATGTGTTGGGTTTCAGATTTTTCTTTTATCAAAAATGTCCAATATAATCGAGTATGATTGTCAACTTCTCAGAATGCTTTGTAAATTGATAAACTTCATATTAAAGAAAATGAGGATTGTTATTGATGAATAAAGAAGTTTTCGATGACGCGCTCGTTGTAACACGTCAAAGTTAATATCTAAACTACCTAATATAGGTAAGTAAAGTGTCGAATCCACTAGGAAGCAATGGTTAAGCAAAGACAAAATCACTAATCATGATAAGCTAAACCTATTTTTGGTTTTTTTTGAAGGATTAGAAACTAAATAAAATCTAAAATAACTAGAAAATCAGTAACTTAAATTAACAAAAATTCAATAAGGGAAATAAACCAAAGATAAAGGAACTAGGGGATTAGGGGGATTCATAAACAAATGATCCAAAAATCCAACATCAAAGTCTAGGAGAAAACATAGGGGGTCTCACAAGGGGAAAAATCATGCACTTAGGAACCTTAATTACTCTCTCGAGCTAGTTAGAGGAACTTAATTAGTCACTTATGACCTATTCTCATGGCGTGAGCAACTAATATAGCCAATTGAAGAACAACATGATTAATCAAGCTTCCCTAGACTAGGAAGTACCTATTCTCATGGAAATCCTAATCTAACAACCAAACTTAGTCTACCCTAACTTATCTCTCGATCCTTCACTAGGAGTTCCAAATATGCAAGCTAGGTGGTGATCAACCACCCAATAAACCAAAGAAAACAAGTCTGATCAACAAGTTAAGCCCCAAATATCAACCCCTTAACCTAGATTTAGGATCTAAGGACCAAATGAAAGTTACATCCTTTCCCTAGTAGAAGACTACTCATAAATCATGTTAAGAAACTAAATCAAAACTTGAAGAAACTTCATCACCGTAACCATGGGGGAAAAGAGAAAAGGGGAAGATCACTTATAATTGCCCTTGGAACTCCAAATTGAGGGAAGATCACCTTCTTAAAGATCTTCACGACCACCTTGTCATTATTAGTAGGTGAAGTAATTACTTTAACCCACTTTGAAAATAACCTCATAAAATCAATCCCCCAAACATCGAAGATCTCCTAACTCTAAGATGCTTGTGACGACAATTCATGCCTTTTGGAAATATTGCCAACTCTTTGGCATAAGTCGCAAACTTTGACAGATCACCACACATCCTTAAACTCTCTTGGTTGAAATAACCCGCTTTGTAGAATCTTTGCCACGGTCTTGTTGGTCCTCATGTGTCCTCCATAAGGAGATGAATGCCATAAAAGAATGACTTCGAAAATAAGAGAAGAAGGCTAAGAAGGACGATTTAAGAAGTGAAACGCAAAGTTTTTCAAAGCTACAACTCTCTGATACCGTGAAGCTTTTATGAAATATGTGAAAGATGCTTCTTATTAATTTGTGGAGACTGGTACAAGTATATATATATACATAAAATTTTATACATATGGCTTTGATTGGTACCTACGACTACGAATCTGGGACTAATTGATACATATCTTAACTAATATAAGTTATTACAAAATTTAGATAACTAATCTTTTAAGAATCTGCTATACATTATTGTAAAGTTAATCATATGCCTAGATTGACTTCCTACAAGCCCCATTGCATATTATAGATTTGCAAGAGGTTTTCATTTTCATTAAAATTTTAGATCATTTTCATTCCTATCAACTATATGGTGGATGCAATTTGAATTTACAATGTTGTCTGCCCTAATTATAATGTATCTCTGTAATCAACTAGCATTACTAAGGTAGATAAAAGAACCATATTAAGGAGTAAAACTGATATTTGATTGATAATATGGAATTTGACAGTGAACAAGATAGTAACAAGCATTTGAGAGGCTTGTTTCTCTCCCAAAACTAAACTACTAAATCCTGTAGTATTTTCTTCATACCCCCTTCTCTCCCTAATCTCCTCTATTTATAGTGTATTTGCCTTATTCCCCAAGCTAACATAGTAACTAGTATATGTTACTAAAATACCCCTGCCCCCCTAGGCTAGTCTATTACAATCACTATTACTTTCTTTAACAAATATGTGACATCAATTGTAATATACTTTATTATTATTTTTTAGACATTTAGGGTGTAGTCAGTGTGCGTCGTCCTTGTAAATATATGGGTTAACGGAGAGTACTAATTAGTATAAGATTTTATGACTTGCAATATCTTATGGAGATATGAGATTTCTTAGTTTTTGTGTAGGTATTACTATCGATTGCTGTCAGGTCCAGAATTTTTGTCAACATTTGAGAGAGACCGGGCATGGCATGTTCCAGAGGAACTGAACCTTCAAGCAATGCAGGTTGGTTTGAAGTGGCTGTCATATGTTGATATTAATTTGACAGGCTCCTCATAGGTATATTCATTTTCGATAGGAAGCGTGCAAGGTTCTTGTTGGAATACATGATTTCAGTTCATTCAGGGCTGCTGGCTGTCAGGTGTTTCTCTCTTCCCTCTCAGGATATTGTAAAATTATGGTTTGAGTTGTAGGGGTTCACTCCATCTTTACGTGTTTATTTATTTATTTCCCACCTCTTGGACAACCTTGAACCAATGACTTCTGTTGACAGCAGTGAAAGTTTGTGAAATTGAACATCATAGGGCAGTTTGATTAAAATTTATGTTTGGTGCTCTTTCTAGAATCGAAATGGTCATGGTTGGCGCCGTGTCGTTCATATAGCTGTTTATTTCCTTGCCTGCCATCAAGTACATTTGATGAGGTACTTTTATCTCCATCTCCTATGAGTTGAATGTACTTGTATGCTCTTCCAGAGAAGTATATAACTAGATAGAGCCTTTTCATCTTAATTTTTTAACGCAGAAGTGGAGTAGAATTGTATGTGGTACATCTATGTGTTGATTTTCATCTGTATGTAGGTTCATTTCCTGTTACAATAGCTGTCATATTTCTGCACATCCAAGTGAAAATGTTACAGGTACTTAAATTAACATTTTGCTAGAGGATGTCACCGCCGATAGATCCTGCCCCGATGCATTCCCTCACCCTAAATAATGTTAAATATAATTGCACGTGACAATCTGTTGTTTCAGAATGAGGTTGTGTGTAATATATGAAGATTAATATATGTCTAATGATCCATAATAACTCGTTGACCAAAAAGTGTTATTGGGCATATAAGTTCATCAACTAAAAAATAAAAACCATGTTCTTTTGTCACCTCACTACATCAGTTTTCTGGTATTTTACTTTCAAAGTTCATTGGTGCCTTAGCTCAATTGACAATAGTACAGAAAAGGTGGGTATAGATTATAGTAATAATCATAACTGTAATTTGAGTTATACCTATCTTTATGTTATATTGTCTAAGCTGTTAACATGTCTTTCTCTATTGTTTTGGTTCTTCAATGGTTTACAGGCTAACTCACCTGTTAGGACGTTAGATGAGCTTCTTGTTTCCGAATATGCTTCTGCTCCATATTTTTCATCCTTCATTGAGAGGGAGCCGAAGAATTATGGTGCACAGGATTCATCAAAGTGTGCAGATAATCCTGATGCTCCAAATGTCAGTGAAAAAGACTTTAATGGATTTTGTCAAAAGTTTGGAATGAGGAGAGGACACCGCTGCTTGGTAGTTAAAGCACGTGCACGCTCTTTTCTATATCATCAGGTTGGTTTTTCTAATTTTTAGTCCCATTCATTTATATATTGGTTTAGGAGTGGGTGATGGTGATAGTGGGTACATTGGTGAGAATTGTTTACAGAGGCCAGAGGGTCAATTCTAGTAGGGAGTTGCCAAGTTTTAGAAAATCTCTTATATAATTTCAAGATAAAAATATATCAAAGGACACGATACGGACAAATTTAAAGCACAGTTCTACCCCTCGATCCCATGGGAGTGGGATGACTTCAAGCTGGTCAAGAGAACTAATTTTCGGGGGAAAGAGTACTAGTATAACAAAATGTGACCATTCTAACCCTAGACAACTTCTATTATTTCTCTCAAGTTCTCATAGAGAGAGATGTGAAAGTCATAGCCTTGTATTATGGCTGCTCCCCGACTTACGGCCTTTACGCTACTACTACTTGCTATGATATGAGCTGTTCAAATTCAATTTGGCTCTCTTTGCCAATCATAGTGGCCGAACTTTACGCAGTGTAATAAGCATAGAAAGTCATACAATAAATAATATTAACACCCTAAAAATAATCATCGAGGTTGGTCTAGTAAAATTTGCCAAACCGTTATTAGGATTTATGTAAAGAGCCTAATAATGATCCAATTGTTTATTCTATTCTCTACTTTATATGATTCAATGAGCGTTTTTATTTCCTTAACAATTATAATTTCGGATAGCATCACTATACATAAAATAATATATTACTTTAAATGAAAAATAAAGTAAGAAAATGAAAAGCAGATTTTCAGAGCCCTTAAAAACTTACCATAATTCCTTTTGGAACACGTTTTATTTGCACGGATCTGGAGTTGGGGAAAAAAGAAGTTCTAGATCAAGAAATATTTGGGGTTTGTGCTTTAGAAAGAAAGTAGAATAAAAATAAGGGTTTACTCAAGGTGATAATTGTGTCCTTTTGAAAGTAGGTGTTTGGGAAGAACTTAAGCTTAAGCACACAGAATTGTCGTTCTATGGTAGGGGGTCGGGCTTAGGTTGCATTGCACTACACACGTGCAGCATACGCGCATATGTCAACTTAGAGCGCTCTTAAATTTTGATGTGCAGCTCTCCTTGGGTCCCATAATCTATCATTTCAAAGCTCTCAAAGTCTACATTTAAGCCTAAATCATGTGTGAGGAAAAAGTTATGGTCGAAACAGTATAATAGGTCGGATTTGAGCCCATATTCAGTGTTGCAACTTGTATCTCATTCATTTTAAATTGGATAAGACTCATATGAGCTTATGATATGTCCTTGGAAACTTAATCTATAAGGCTATCAGTCCAATGAAGATGAATGGGGGCCAATTGTACATTTTGAAGGGGAAAAATGAATTTTTCTATCTTTTATTGAGTAAAGATTACAAGTATATAAAGCAAAGGAATGACCAATCAAACCCTGAAATCAAGCAGCTATGAGAGGAAAGAATCACCTAACTAGGATATGACAGAATAATATCCAAATCCTGTTATTCTAAGAAACAAATCAAAAAACTTGCTAGAAATAAATTCCTGGAAATCAAATTTGTAGATCAAGAGTTTCCAAGCTCCTCCTAAAGCTAGGTTGTAGATGTCTAGCAATCCTAGCTTGGAATTTAATTTTTCAAATGTCTTGTTGGGCACATGTTTGGTTAAAATGTGCTCTCTCGTTAGGATGTATACGAGTGACATAATGCATGTTTATATCTTCTCCTTAATGAAGTGTGTGTCGATCTTTACATGTTTTGTCTTATCATGATGCACATTATTTTTCACTATGTTGATGGCAAATTGATTATCACAAAACACTTTCATAGTTTTAGGGATTTGAACTTTTAGTTCATTTACAACTTGTTTCGGCCACATTCCTTCGCAAATGCCAAGTACCACAGATCTAAGTTCTGCTTCTGCTATACTTCGTGCTTAGTTTAAAAAAGCGCGCCCAAGGCGCGCCAAGGAGCTAGGCTAGTGGAGGCGCCAACCTTAGTTTTAAAAAAGTGCGCCTGAGGAAGTCCAAGGGAGGCGACCAATGGTGGGCGCGTGCCTTAGGGCGCTTTCTAGGGAGGCGCAAGGCGGCCGTCTCAGTCGCTTTGAGTTTAGATGCGTGAAAAAGGAGAAGATCTGAGCTCAAAACCTTTGAGGAAGCAAAATTCTTAAAGTTAAGACTTAAACAAGATTTACAACTCAATTTCGACCAAAAGCCCTTTATCTATTGCATGAAATTGCTTTAATTTTATCAGTAAATCAAACCCCTAATTTGTGAGAAAACCCTAATTTTCAAATCTCATTAATAGTTGTACATTTATGGCCCATAAATTCGCCAGCCGTGTCAGAGATTGCCGATGAGCAAACTCCAGTGACGTTCGCCAGCCCATTCCATGTGGTCATCGCCGGTGAAGCATCTGAGGTATGTTTCTCTCTCCTCGATTTCTGTCTTTTCTCTTCTATTCTTCTTCTTCTTCTTCTCCTCTTCGTCTTCTCTTTGTCTCCTTTCTTTCTGTCTTCATCTTCTTTCTTTTTACTCTCCCATGATTTCTTTCTTCTTCTTTTTTTTCGTCCTCTGACTCTCTCACTTAAGTTCTTCCTCTTCTAGTCTCTTACTCTTCTCTTTGACTTCGTGCAGTAAAGTTAAACTTTTTTTAATGTAGAACATTTTATTCACGAGGTAGTGAGTTAGTATAGTAGCAATAGGCTTTTATGTTCCATTATACTATTTTATCTCTTGTACCTATGTTAATTAGTTTTGGAGACTTTGTTTGCTTTTCTTGAAAACTTTGTTTGCAATTAGGATTTTCAAGCAATTATCGACCAAATGAACTGGCTTTTTACAATGATCGCTCCAAGGCCTTTCTTTCTTTTGCCAGTTGTCATTATTGGGGCGAATTCCTCGAACAGCTAGCCAGAGGAAAGTTTTCGTTGTGGTGATAGTGGGATCTCCAAGCATCACTTTTTTTGTAATTTCTTCTTGACGTACCTCATAATACACATCTCGGATGTTTTGTAAAGGCTTCATCCCTAGTATTCTTCGTGGACCTCATCAAGATTCTTGTTAAGTCCCATTTGAATATCCTCTTCTTCTCGACAGTTTCATTGTAGGTTTTTGCATCATTAATACACTTCCGTTGATGTTCTTCATATACATCTAGTCGTTGCCAATAACGAGAGAGGAGGTTGTAATATGGAGTGAAGGAAATATCACCCTGCCTCTCGAGATTGGCTTTGATCTCATAATTTTTAGAGGTCTGGATTAAAATTCTTTTGCAAGTTCCCAAAATTTCGTGAGCCGTGCCATAAAGTAAGAAATTTTCCCCAATTTCGTTTGTCATGGAGTAGACCAGCCAGGACATGACCATATTGTTTTCTTGCTTCCAGCTTTTGAATTTTGGGCTCGATTTTGCAGGATAGATCTCATCATTGAGATATTCTTCTTTTCCTCTTCCACATATGTATATCATGACTGATTGAGACCATTGGACCCATGTAACTTATGACCAGTAATGGGAGGAGGAATGTTTGGATCACCATGGTTATTAAGACATTTGTTTTAAAGGACGATGAATTAGGTTTCTTTGTTTTCATGTTGGCTCCAATAAGGATGATTTTTTAGGTTTAAAGGTTTATGCTAAACCTTGCTATGATACCATGTTGATCTTGAAGGGAAGAACAAGATTTTTCTATCTTTTATCGAGTAATATTATAAGTAGGTAAAGCAGAGGAAGGACCAATGAATCCCTAAAATCAAGCAGCTATGAGAGAGGAAACAATCAGCTAATTGGGATATGACAGAGTAATACCCACATCTCATTATATTAAGAAAGAAATCAAACTACTTGCTAGAAATAAATCCCTGGGAATCAAATCTGTAGATCAAGAGCTATCACACCAATTCATGAAATTTAATTCAAGTTTTAGCCTTGAGAAGTTCAAATGACACATGCCATAGCACAAGCCAAAAATACCTAAATCTAATAACTCCTAACAAGACACTTACTTAATTAGACCTAATAAGACTCTTAACTTACAAAAAGACCCTCTACGCAAAGGTTTAGTGAAGATATGAACAATTTGATCTTCACTCTTGCAAAACAATAATTCAACCAAGCTTTCTCAACATTATCCCTAAGAAAATGATGTTTGATCTCAATGTGCTTGGTTTTAGAGTGCTCAACAGGATTTTTTGAAATATTGATAGCACTTGGTTGTCACACATGATAGGAACACTTTCATAGACAACACCAAAATCTTTGAGTTGGTTTTGTATCCACAACAGCTGGGAACAACAAGCTGCTACTGCAATGTATTCTGATTCCGTTATGGATACTGAATTTTGTTTTTTAGAGCCCCATGAGATCAGACATGAGCCTAAGAATGAGCCTAAGAAATGAGCCATACCTGATGTGCTTTTCCTATCAACAAGGAAATCAGCATAATATGCATCTGTATACCCTACCAGCTTAATAGAGGTGCCTTTAAGCCCAAGTCATCTGTTTCCACCAAATACTTGAGTATTCTTCTAACAGCCTTTAGATGAGACTCCTTGGGATTGCTTTGAAATCTTGCACACAATCCTACAGAGAATACAATATAAGGTCTACTTGTTGTTAGGTACAAGAGAGGACATATCATCCCTCTATATAAGGATTCTTCCACATCCTTCTCTTTTGAATCAACATCAAGCTTTGTCGAAGTGGGAACATGAGTGTCATAAGCTTTCTTGTTCTCCAGACCATTACTTCTTTAGAAGCTCTCTAAGGTATTTCTGTTGGTGGATCATAATTCCATCATCTGTTTGCCTAATCAGTAGGCCAAGGAAGAAGTTAAGCTCTCCCATCATGCTCATTTCAAATTCACTCTGCATAAGATTAACAAACTCATCACATAACAACTGATTAGTAGCTGAAAAATAATATCATCAACATAAATTTGGACTACTAGCAAGTGTTTCCCCCTTGTTTTGATAAACAAACTTTTGTCAACTATTCCCCTTTTCTATTCATTTTCCATTAAAAACATTGACAATCTCTCATACTAAGCTCTTGGTGCTTGTTTGAGACCGTGCAAAGCTTTATCAAGTTTGAATAAATAGTGGGGAAATAGTTGACCAACAAAACCAATATCTCATCCTTCAAGTAGTCATTTGAGAATGCTGTTTTACGTCCATGTGAAACAATTTCATATTCATGTGAGCAGCAAATGCAATAAGAATTCTTATAGCCTCTAATCTAGCAATAGGTGCAAAGAGGTGATCATAATCGATGCCTTCTTGTTGATTGTCTTGCACCACAAGCCTTGCTTTATTTCGGATTATTGTTCCAAGATCATCTAATCTGTTTCCCAAAACCCATCTAGTACCAATGACCTATCACGTGGTGTTGCCTCAAGATGCCATACATGGTTCCTTTCAAATTGATCCATCCTGCATAGCCAAAAACCAATCTGGATCATTCAATGCCATCTTATGATCTTCTGGTTCTATGCTAAACAAGAAAGAAAAGAGAACACAAAAGTTTTCATAAACAACTCTTCTAGTTTGTATGCCCTTATTGATATCACTAATGATTTGATCAAGGATGAGAAGATTGATATTTAAAACTTCTTCAAACAGATTCATTTTGTGCTCTTGATTCAATACCAATGATGATATTCCTCTATCTATTCTTCCACCAAGCATAGTTTTCCCATTGACTTTTGGAGTCTTGTTGTCATATCCCATAACATTCTTTTCTTGAGTACTCATAATCAACTTCTTTAAGTGTTACCCTATTAAGAAGAACCAGCTCTGATACCAATTGAAGGTTTACAATGTACTCAAGAGGGGGGGTGAATTGAGTACTTAGAGAATCGGTGCTAAATTCAAATTCTTTCGATTTATGAAGGAACCAGTTGAGCTGGTTCCTGACACCGGAAACAGTAGAATTTGAAAGCAGTAAAAGACACCAAATTTATCTAGGTTCAACCAAACAAGGGCCTACGTCCTCCTATGCTAGTTTTCTTACTAATCAACTCTCAAAAACAAGAATACCCTCGCACTCTCCTGTTTCACTTACTCCAAGGAAACAACACACCCCACACTAACTCTAGTGTGCTATTTCGCACTTGAACTCACAAATGCTACCCAATCTCTAACCCTTGGTTAAATATTCAATATAGTCAGTTTCTCTTAAATCATGCTTTCTAACAAAGCAAACAAAGAGTAATGTAAGGCTCTATGAAATGCGTACTCTATTTTATGAAACTGTTCAGCTGTTCTCTATGTGAAAGCTCTCAATATTACTCAATAAAATCAGGGAGAGCATCAAAGGTGATGTAGAATCATTATTCAATATTTATAGACCAATGTCTAACATTTGAGCGTGCCTTAACTTAAAATATCAAAGATACGATTTTCTGAAGTTAGGAAAGTATATCTTGAACAAGATCTTTCTCTAGATTTAGATATTATCCAAGATATACACATGCTTTGAGGTAAGTAAATACTAGATTATGATTCTAAAGGCGACAATCTTTTCTTAAGAAAAATTGACTAGGGTGGCCTAATTATGACCCCCCCTTCCATAAAAGGTCCCAACTTTCTAATACTCCACAGCAATTTCAACTTTCATATGCATTTTACATGCGTGGTCCTTAGTGACTGGTGCCCTGTTAAAATAGTAAATGTACAAGCTTTTTACTTTAATTTTTTTCCCCTATAGAATACACCCTTCATCAACCTCCTCCTTCACTTAATGCGTTCACTCAACTTCTCTTTCAATTCTACTACTCCACCTCTGTCATCAATTTCCTTCCCATTCAACTTCAATTTCCTCCTCCTTCATCAACCCCAACCGTTTACGACTCTAATTCAACCTTTTGCTACTAAATTCTCTCTCCTTTGACTTGAGTTCCTTCGCACGAGTCGCTAATGCAGACTCAACCATGATGGTTATGGAACTCCGCAAGCTACTCCATTGTTCGGAGAGAGAGAAAATGGAGGACGCTTGTGACTGCAAGCTACTCTAGACTTTGAGTTAGAGTTGAAGACGGTGGTCGCAAATGAAATTGAGTTGAAGATGGTGGCTGCTGCTAACCTTGCGACTTCCATGTTGGTTAGCGCTAACCTAAAGTATCAACGATTGGAAATATCAACACCGCTTTTCTTGAAGATGGTGGTTGCAGCCGAAGACTTGAAATATCAGTGCCCCCCTTTTCTTGTTTTTGTTTCACCTCAATTTAATTTGCGACATTTGATTGAATTTCTTCCTGAAAATTGCTCAATTTCTCGAATCTTCTTGATTATCTAAACGCTGAATTCCTAAATTCCAAAAGTTTCTCCCTAAAATCCATTTAAATTCTTCTATGTTTTATTGAAATTCTTGAGCGCGACTTTCCCACTTTTGCTATTCTAGTTCTTTATTTTCCACAAATCCTTCTCTTCATTTTTGGAAATCTATTCTAAAAAAAAGCAAGAAAGAAAGTAGAGATGGATTGAGGAAATATGTTAAGTTGGGTTTTCGTGATTGATAGAGAGTAGAGCAGAGGATTTCCGAAGAAGCAGGGAAAATGAGTGTTCTATGTGCACGTGATCTGCACATGATTTGTTTTACTAGTTATAAAATATGACATAAAGTATGACCTGCTGTGAGATATTCGAAAGTTGAGACCTTTTATGGAAGGGGGGTCATAGTTAGGATTGCCTTTATCAATTTTTCCCTTTTCTTATGGAAAGTATTTTAGAAAATATTTTTCCGAAAATCTTTTCTAAAACAACCAACTTAATCACTGCTTAGTAGTGTTCTAAATATGTAACCAACTTGTTCTCATATTCAAAACCCTACTATTTCACAATGAGAACACAAACAATTCCACTAGGAATATCATACGCAAATATTACATGAAGACCTAAGATGAATCAAATGAAAGATTCTAAACTATCTTCATGCGAAGCTTCCCTTGAATCGACAGTGCAATACTTTGTCTTTTCCTCGAACATCTTCGAGAGGGCCTTCTAGCTTCAAGTCTTGGAATAAACCTGTTTCAGTATACAGTCAGGAACAGTTAGTTTTTCAGCTTTTTCCTAACCGCTCATAAACACTTGTAACTGTTTGTCATCATTCAAAACCTAGGGGACTCAACAGTTTACAAGTTCTAATAACTATACGAATTGTTCTTGCAATTTTCAAGTCTTCACAAAATGTGGAGCTATGCATCATTATTGGGCACATTGATGGGATGGGGGATTGAAGTAGGTGTCTACAATTAGCGGGCACTTTGATAAGTCTAGGATTCTACAGATAATATTGTACTGAAACTGAGGACAATTGAAAGTAGACTTTGAGAGGTTTAAAATGATATATGGGCCTTGAGGAGAGCTGTAGATTGAAAGTTACAAGCGTTATGAAAGTTACAAAATGATATATAGACTCAACAAGCTGCTCGTGTGTTGCTGATGCAGCCTTAGCCCGACTCCGAGCACAAAATGATGATTTGTGTTATTTTTTAAGGTAATTGGAATATTATATATTAGTGTACCATATTGGTGCTAGAATTCATATAATTAGACTTCTCATAAGAAGAGGTAGATAGAGTTGTCGAAGCATATATTTCTTACATAACACCTCAAAAGTTCGTATAAGAAACTCTTAAAGAGTTTACAAAAGGGTTTCCATTCATAATGTAGAGCTCATTCTTCCTCAACTTTTTGTAATGAATTTATGACATTGATATGGTAGATTAAGAAATTAAATGGACTTTGATTGATGAAATTTTTGAAAAAAAAAAAGTAAAATAGAAGTAATAATTTCGAGAGGCTTGTTCTCTTCCATTGAACTCTTAAGAGCTCACCCAAAATTCAGATCGATATTCACCATAAATTTTTTCTTTCTAATTACCCCTATGTATAAAGTGTTTCCCTTGATAAACTACCTAACTTATTCCCCAAGCTACTAATCAAGTTAAAACCTAAATTACCCTCCCCCTAATATCAGTTCGTTACATTACCGGCCGCCCAAACTTCCACCTTGTCCTCTAGGTGGGTAGTAATCGATGCTGAATTTACGGCCTCACTGGTTCGAGATGGCCTACCCTTCAGCCGTTTACCCATGGAAGAAAAATGCAGTGATTTGTCATAAAGGAGTACTGGGTGTTGGGTTAATTGAGTGGTGTTTTGGTAGGGATTGTAACGTGTTGGATTAGAGGAGTAGGAACAATATGGTGCAACAATGTGGATGGGACTTTTATATGGTGAACTGGCTTTGGTTATGGTTTGGGTTGGGTTACGTCATCTATTAGTAGATGTCTGCGAGGTTGGATTGTCAGTTGGGTGGAATGGATGTGGTTGTTAGCAGTGGAGGTGGTTATGGACTAATAGATAATAAACCCAGCTACAAGCCTTTTTAATGAGGCCTGCATACCCTCCCCCTTTTAAATGCACTTTATTTGCCTTGCTCCATAAAATCGTCCTCCCAGCAGCATGACTCATTGGTGATGTCATCCTTCACCTTTTTTACAAGATTGCACTGAGTACCCATTTCTAGATTCTGAAGTCCAGCTGCTCCCATGGATCGCCACTGGAACCATTTGGAAGAAGCTTCGAGGCTGCCACTTTGCTTTGCCACTGATCAGATGCTTCACACTACTGCCTGGACCTCCACTAGAGGCACTTGCACACGAGTGACGACCTGCCCAACATAAAATTCTCTTCTTCACCACAGCCATCTTCGGTGAGCCACCTCGTCCATTGCCGAAGCCGATAAAATCATCACTGCTTATATTATTTGACCCCAGTGTCTACTTGGACCTCCATCATTGGCAATTACTTCTAGACCACCACCACATCTGGATCCCACATACAATGGTGGATCTTAGAACTTTTTTCTATTGGGGGCCAATTTGTTTTTTACGAGAGTGATAAATATAGAAGTGTAAAACTAACAAAGAATATGAATAATATATGGAAATCCATTTTAAACAAATAAATAAATGTTAATATCGAAATAATATAAATATCACCTAAAGTATTAAAACTCTTGTTCCATTACAGAATGGTCGTTCTGTAACAGATTTTGGATTTGATGTTCCGCCAAATCCCTTTACCGAATGCCATAATAAAAATCACATACTTCTCACCACGTTGTCCGTTTCGTAACACGAACTCGTCAAATGAGAACGTTTTTATCCCCGTTACATCTGTTCTTTTCAAATATTGGCCAAAATATTTTATAAATTAATTATATAGCTAATGAAACGTGATAAACCCAAACAATGAAAATAAGGTTAGAACATATTGATGTGCATGTTTTGAAAAAGTTCACGCTGCGTCGGCCGCGATCTGTTCCATTTATCGGTTACAAGCCGCTCCCACGACAACCCAAACGTTACCGCTATCACGACCGCATCCGCGATTTTTTTCCTTGTCCGCCACTGCTCATATATGCTTCGTCTTCTCTTCCTCTCCTTCAGAAGGGGTTAATGAAGCCACATTTTCCATGATCAACCCTTTCATTACCAAAGGATCCTATAAACCACCTCCAAAATCACATGGCTTACTATGCGTGAAAAATTCGTCTTCAACTTTCGTTTTCTGCATAGTTGTCGGAATTACATTTTTTTCTTCTCTGTCTAGTTCGCAAATTTTCTTCAAACTAGTGGTGGTTAACTCCTTTAAGTTTTAACCCTTGCTGCCACATACCTACCACTGACCTCTCTAGTTGCTGAGTCACTTTCATTCTCCGCGACAGTGTTTTGAATCGTATACCATACTTTGCGCTAGTGAGATGGTCACCGTTGCCTGTCACGAGATCTTGCACCTGGTTGTTTGTCTCTCCGACCGCCAAAATTATTTAAACTCTAGGTATGGAGGTGCTACATTGGCTGCGAGTTTGGAGTACCTTTCCCTCCTATTTCTTTTTCCCTGCTCCAAAAGTAGAGGTTATTGGAATCTCCTTCTCCTTCCACCCATTCACGTTTTCATCCATCCTTTTAAAATTTCTCTGGAATATCTTGTTCAACCTCATGATGGGCTCTTCCTTTTCTTCCTCAAATGTCCTTCTTGGAATCGGAGCTATGTCAAACTTCGAGTCTACCATTGCCTGACCTTTGGCAGCAGTTGGGCCACCAAGCAACTTACGGCTCTGAAATATCAATTTTAATGAACTGATATTGATATGGTAGATTAATAAATTATAATTTTTTTCTTTTTAATTGAGGATTTTTGGAAAAACATTAAAATGAAAGTGATAATTACAGGCTTTGGAGACGCTTATTGCCTCCCATTGAACTCTTAAGAGCTCATCCAAAATTCTTATCAATATTCAACGTAACTTTTTTCTTTTTAATTACCCCTATATATAGAGTGTTTCCCTCGATGACCTACATAGCTCATTCCCCAAGCTATTAATCAAGATAATACCTAAACTACCCTCCACCCTAATATCATTACACAATCTAGTCTCATTGTCATCGCCAAGGTATCTGCTTCCCTCGTGTATGTCCTTTTCAAACACATTGCACTTCTATGATTCTGTACCTCCTTGGTAAGTAGGGATGGCAATGGGACCAAAACCCGACCCAGATGTGCAGCACCCACCCCATTTGTAAGGATATGGGTCCAAGTTTTTCAGACCCAAAGGGTCCGGGTCATACTTGGTCTATGTGTTCTTGAGTCGGGTCTTAATGCGGGTCCATTGATACCACACTTAGATCCTACCCATGGACCTATCTATTCCAAAAATTTAATACATTGAAATTTTAAAATACAAATTATATGCTCACAATAAGTCTTGATTCTTTACAAAGATGGAGAGTTAGCAAATGAATTTTTTTAATATTACTATTGTGGACGTAATTATACGATACTTATGTAAGCATCTTTTATATTATGTATTTTAATTGCCTTGTGTACCAAACTTTTAAATTGAAATAGGTTTAAATAGTATTTTCTTGAGCTATAATTTATTATTTCATTATTTACTAAGTACTTAATAATAAGGAAAAATTGATTCTAATAATCCAACCTTTGGACCGTTCGCTCAAATTAATCATACCTTTTGATTATCTTTTAATAATCCAACATTTTGTCATGATCTACCCATATTGTACCGTGACCTGTTGAAAAAGGTTGGTGACCAGTAGAAAGGGTACACGTGTCAAATTATAATTCGTTCTAATTTAATTAATCAATTTTAATTGACCTAACTAAAACTAATCTAACCACCAACCATTAAACTAATCGCCAACCATACCACCACCATCACAACCAAAAATACAACCACGGCCAACACCACAACCCCCATTGTAAACAACACGACCTATCCACCACCACTTGCACGCTCTCTGACTTCACCACCAAGAAACCACCTTCTCCTTATATCAAGAAACCCCCTGACATCCCCTCCCCCATTCCCTGTGGACAACACCCTACTTCCCCGGAGTGTCGTTTCCCGTACCGGGTACGGTACGGGTACAGGACGGATACGCCGGAAAAACGTCCCCGTGACGACTCTTGAGTGGTGGGGACGTCGGGTTCAGTAGGGGACGGCTAGGGTGTTTGATGGGGACGTTTAGGGGACGGATCTTGAAGCTTTATGACGTGCCCCTCTGCTTCTTCCTCTCTTTTTCTCAGTCGACTTTCAGTCAGAGCTTTTGCTAGCCATGGCCGGAAACTTACTGAAGAGCTCGACAATGGAAAATCAAATGTAAAGTAAAAAGGAGAGGGAGGGTTTTATCACGTGTGTGGTTACTGGTTAGTGTTATAAAGAGGAGAGAGAAAGGGGGAGTGGGGACAGTTTCCACTGGTTATTATGTTTTATCTCTATTATATATGGGAACTCTTGAGGACTTTGGTGTCCACCTGAGTTTCCTAAAATACCCTTTATGTTATTATTTTTCCAAGATAACTAATGACGGCAAAAAAATCATATAACTTTTTAAAAAAAAAAAGCTCTAATGTAAATGCCAGATTTTTTCCCCTACAAAAACTACCACATTTTTTTTAGTGAAAGTAATTTCCTGATTTTTTAAAACAAAAGAAACATGTACAATATCACCGCGATGTTCGCGCACGCATCGCGTGCAAAAAATACTAGTTTTTAGAAAAAAAAAGAGTAAGGGGGAGTGGGGCACAGTTGGGGGGTTGGTAACAACTGGCAGGTAGGGTCATTTGACTCATTGTAGGGAATTAATACTTCTGCAGGTTTATTTTTTTAGTTTTCTTAGGAAAGGACACGAGAAATATTAGCTCAGAGGATTGGAACAGTCCAAATTTTTTTTTTAATGATTATTTATTTTACAAGACTTTTTTTAAATTATTAGTTTATATTTTTATATTTATGTCATTTAATATTGTTCTACATAAATAAAATGGAGATTATATCTATGAAAAATTTAAAATAATATTATTCATTACTCCTTCCCTCCCAGAATATTCTTGACACTTATCAAGACACGTAGTTTTAGATGATAAGTTGTTCTTTGGCTATCAATTATTATTTTATTGAAAAGGTAGACGTGATAGGAGTTAGTAAGTAGTAAAAGTAGTATTATTTTATTTTGTGGAGAGAGAGTGTGGGCCAATGGTTATAGTTGGTAGGTAGTATGAGTGATATTATTTTATTTGGAGGAGAGAGAGTGTGGGCCAATGGTTAAAAGGTAGAAGGATTAAAATAATAGTGGGTCATATCTAAAAATAGAAGTGTAAAGAGTATTATGGGAGATTATGGGATGAAAAAGGAAAGTGTAAATAGTATTCTGGGACAGAGGGAGTATTTTTTTTGCCGAATCCAAGCCGTAGCCGTTTTTGAAAATTTTGCGTTTATAGTTTTCCGTCCTCGTACCAGCACCCGTATTCGTCCCCGTGTCCGTATCGGTGCTACCTAGCCTGCCACCCCCTCTTCAATAAATGCATGAACACTATTGATCACAACCCATCTTCTCATCATCATTTTCAACACTACCCACATGAGATGTTGCACAAATATCATCAAAAAGTGATCGACTTTCCACAGATTTCTCACCAGAAAACATAAAAACAGAAACCCCAATTGAAATCAGTGAACACCTATCTTGAAATTGGACAATTTCCATCAACCTAGAAACTATACTGAAGAATGAATCCAAAAACATGACCAACATAAAAGGTGAAAGTTATTAACTTAAATTAAGGGTGTAATACAAACTTTTAGGAAATACGAATTTGTCATTTCATATCACTATTAATTTGACAAGTGAGCAGAAAAAAAAACCAATGTTGGAGTAGAAAATGAGCTTGCATCAGGTCGGGTTCAAGGCTGTTGAAGAATAGTGGGTTGGGTGTAAGAGAGAGAGTGGTTGAGGAAGAAGAGGAGGAGTGTGACATGGAGGAGAGAGAAAGGGGTAGGTTGAGATTTGTATTATCACAGGCGGCGCTCACAGGAGGCGCGGAGGGGAGGGGGTGCTCACAGGTGGCGGGTTTGGGGGTTTTTCGCCGGGGCTGGAAAGAGGGTGGTGGGGTTGTTGCTGAGTACTGAGGGGTGGTGAGGGGGAGGAAGAGAGAAAAGGATGGAGAGGTTAGAGAAGAAAAGAGTAAAATGGAAAAAAAAAATGTCAACTTCAACAGGTCATCGGTTGCATGGTTCAATATGAGCAGATATAACTAAAAGGTTGGATTGTTAAATAATAATCAACAGGTGGGATTAATTTGAGCGAATAACCTAAAAGTTAGATTATTAGAATTCATGTTTCCTAATAATAAAGGATTTTGACGATAGAAAAAAAAAATAAAGGCGCATTTCAGACCCATTTTGGACACAAGACCCGCTATACCCAACAAATCTAGTTATGGGTCTGAATTTTTTAGACCTGGTGGGTCTGGCACATGTCTAGGTCCACTTTGAAAAATTCGGGTCTAGGTCTGGATCTTGCTAGACCCGTCCCAGACTTGACCCATTGTCATCCGTAATGGTAAGTCCCTTCTGCAATACCCCCATAAAGGTTTAGGCTTAAAATGTGAGTAGAAAAATAGTAGAAAAAAGAGTAGAGAATTAGGGTTTTCTCAGGGTGCGAAGGGGTGTGGGTATTCATATTTGAGAAGAGAAGAAAATCAGGTTCGAGCAAATTATTAATTGAATCAGATAAAATCAGATAATAGATAAGCCGGATTCGTTTATGTTCCTTCAATAGCCTTATAATGGCTATCTAATTTTATTATGCTTTTATGATCGTTAATATTAACCTTAGTAATTACTTTTATTGCACAAGTATTGTTTATCGCTTGACTTTTTCTATACTCATTGCATTTGTCATAAAGCCACCCTTGCTCTCAAATCCAATCTTTTGGTTTTTGGACCAATTCGTAGTCATCCTCATGGGATCGAGAGGTGGAGCCGTGCTTTATATATGTCCATGGGTTTCTTCGATCTGAGCATGGTTTATGAGTTTTTCAAAAACTCTTTGGCGACTCTACTAGTATTTGACTATTTGTAGTTATTCCTTACCTTACTAAATCTCCATTTTCCTTCCTTGCCTAGCCCACTTAGCTATGTTGGGAGGACAAAATGAGCTAATAAGCAATAGAAAAAGAAAGAAGAAGAATCTAAGTACAAGTCAAGAACCAAACGCTGTATAGTTATTTTCGTCAAAGAATAAACGTTGAATAAGCTCACAAGTTCATTTAGGCCGACAAAAGTGTGCTTTCTTTAATAGTAGGGCTTATCTTAAACTCCTAGATTCAATAATATGGCCCAATTAGTCTCGTGAAACAGGGGGCTTTCTTCAAGCACTAAAAGGCACAATACACCATTGATGGAGGCATCCTTGTAACTTGATTGTCCTCTTAAGAGGAGACTTTCTCGTTTCAAAAAAGTCAAATCCAAAAATTACTCTTGATCAGAAAACTTCTTTTAGGCGTTCATGGAAAACAAGTTTACCTAAATTTGTTGCACAATGGCATAAAAGGGATTTGGAATTTCACAGTTGAGGTTTGGGTTTTTCCTGTATGGATATCCATTCACATGGATCCTTAATTTTAATGTGCATGCTGATGGAAATACTTATACCTGTGCTGACCAGGTGAGGTTGCTTGTTGGTGTTCTTAAGTGTGTTGGCACAGGACATCTTACAGTTGCTGATGGTGCGTTTTTATACTTGCTTATCATTTGTCATTTGTGCTTCTCTATCTTCGTAATCTTCTTTGTAGCTTTCCTGTAAATTCTCCCCTTTTGATTTTCTGTTCATGGTCAGTGGGGGTCTGTTCGCTGTGAAGTTTCTTCCTGTAACTGACATGTTGAATTTTTGCTACAGTGGAAAGGATCCTTAATGCAAAAACTGTAACAGCTGCAAGTCCCATGGCTACTGCTTGTGGCTTATACCTCGGATACGTGAAGTATGATCTGGATTGAGATGATTATAAAATGAGTTTCAACTGGAAAAACCGAGGTGGTTGTGTTGGGCTGGGCTATGGTATTGTTTTGAGATTTATGATGCTATTTTACGTTTTACCTGTCTCCAGGAAATAGCAGTGGATGCAGATCTAGATTCTGACATTTCTTCATTGATATTAACTTAAGATCAGTAAATTTTCCATGAGTTTTGCATGGTAGTTTGAACTATGTTGTAAGCTAGGCCAATGATATGAGCGTTCTAAAATCTGTAACATGCAGAATACAAATTTGATATTAGGATTATTTAACTATAAGCATACAAATTTTGGCCGGTTCTCCCAAAATAATACAATCTTACGATTATTTTTTAATAATACAAACTTTATACAACATTTCTTAGAGTATGACAAAACTGGATGCAACCTTATAAACAAGTAGACTGGGACACATTTTACTATTTCATCAGTTGGTGTTGGCGTGTTTTTATTGCATATGCGGAATGAGCGTGTATTTGACTATCTTATTATAAAGGTTTTTCTGTTTTGAAAATGTTTTGAAAAAGAGAAGTCGCCAAAAAATCTTTCAAGGAAGACTGATAAACATGATTGGATTTTGATAAAGCATATGGACATCTGAGAGACTTATATAGTATAGATTTTTCTTTCATGACTTTATAATTGCTCAATGAACCAAAGATATAGTTTGGGGATGATAATACGAATATGATCAAGAATCAAATTCATCCATTGTTGGCCTTTACATAACACGATTCATAGATCTAGTTTTATGCAATTAAACAACCAAGCAATATGTTCATGCAATGTGATAATTAATCTATGTTAATTCATTAAACACATAAGGTTACATTTTGGTGATATGTTATCAATGAGTACTAAAATTACAGGAAAATTAATCCAATTGTCCTAATTATCTGAATTTAGCATTGAAATATTTATTTAGGTTTTTTATTAGCAAAAATAAACATGTGATGTGATGAGAACGATAAAGCATACAAGCATGGACATAAATATGATATAAAGAATATAAAATGAAAATAAGATATTAAAGATGTAGAATATATATAAAAAAAAAGTGAATTCTTTAGGGATTTAAAAACAGAGTGTTAGTAAAATAAGAATTAAAATGGAATTGACGCTCAAGATTTATACTTTTGTCTCATGGGTCTTGTATAACAATCTGCGGAAAGAGCAATCTTAGACTTCGTTTGGTAGCGTGTAAAAAACACTTTCAACTAAAAATGAATTTTTATATGGGAAACTCATTTTCATAAGCATTTTCCTTTGTTTGGTTGCATGGTAAATGGCTTTCCAGTGTAAGTATTTCTTAAAATTTCGAACAAACTAATGTATCATTTTTGCTCGAGAAACAATATGGTCATTCTTATAACATTCCCAAAGTTTCTAAGATATCATAGCACAATACTATTAAGACTATTAGGCATAACAATAGTCTGCATCATAACCTTTAAAATAGTATTTCATGCTCATTTAAATGATTAAAAGCAGCAACACGGATAGCTTCTTCAACATCGTCCTTCTTCATGATTTCATCATAAAGTTTCCCCATACCAAGTTGGTTGTCCGAAAAAATTTCAGAGCAATAACAACTTATCCTAGTTAAGTAGAGATATGTTGCAAATCACACCCTTTATCTTAAACTCGTGGCCTCTTCCTATGAGATATGGGCTCACAAGAACTTCCACTGACTTGGTAGGCTCAATATCAATAGTACTAGGCCGCCCACGTGAAGTATTTTGAATGTCACCGAATTTCTTTGAAAAATTACCTCGTGCCATGTTCTTACCAGAGGCGGATCCAGGATTTTAAATTTGAGGGGTCCTAACCAAACCATCTGGAAACATGATAAAGAAATTAAACAGTAATTTTATGACACATATTATATAATACTTTCGTTCTTTTATATTTGGAAAAATGGATCAGAATACCCCCAACTTTGGGTGGTCTGCTTTTAATACCCCTAACTTTGGATTATTTTTAAATACCCCCAACTTTAGGGGTGGTCCGCCAAAAATGCACCCAGATGACTTGTAACCTGTTAACAAGGTAATTTTTTTTATTTTTTATTTCTCTTTTATTTTTATTTTCAATTTCTACTCCCCCACCCCCAGCAGCCCCCCTCCCACCACCCCCCTCCCCACCCCTCCCCACTCCCACCACCCCAGTAGCCCTAGCCCCCCACCCCCCGCAGCCCACCCCTCCCCACTCCCACCACCCCGGCCCCCCTCCCCACTCCCACCACCCCCGCAGCCCACAGTTCACAATTATATCACAAGATCTAAGAAAAAAAACACAGATTAAATCAAAACTTACCTCAAATTTATAATTATAGTGGACAAAAAAACTACAGAAACAATCAAAAGCAAAAGTATAGCATAAATACATGAACTCTAGTTGACCAGATTTAACCAATTCCTTGACAATCTTCTGCATAGCCTCACTCTGCTCTCTCCAACAACGCTCGAAAAACGCCTACATAACAACAAAAACCAACACCAATTACTTCCAAAAAACAACACACATTTCCCAAACTCTTTCAAAAATACCAGAATTTGAAACTCGCCTGCTCAACATATACAAATTTTCTGTTCTTATCGGCGAGTAACGCCGAATCAACGAATCCAAAGATATTCTGAACACATGCTCCCTATTTTTATCATTTCACACAAAAAACACACACAACAATCATCATCGTCATCAATTCATCATCATCATCATCAAAAACATCATTAAAAAATTGATTGTTACAATGAAGAGAAAGAGATAGACAAAAAGCACACACAACAACAATCATCATCATCAGTTCATCAACATCAAAAACATAATTCAAAATTTGATTGTTACAATGGAGAGAGAGAGACCTGGATTGAGTTATTAGAGCCGACGTAGTACCGATCAACGGTCTTCAACCAACCGATCAATAGCTTGGTGTGGGAAGGGTGGTAGTGGGGGTGAGGGAAGGTGGCAAGGTGGGTGGTGTGGGGGGGGGGGGGGGGGGGGGGATGAGCAGAGGAGAGAGATGAGCGAGGAGGTGGGGAGGTGAGGGGGTGAGGGTTGGTGAATTGAGGAGGCAAAAATTGGATCACAAGTAAAGCACGTGAGTATTTACCCGTTCTTCCGGTGAAAGCAGGTAAAAGGAGTATTTTTGGCAGACCACCCCAAAGTTGGGGGTATTTAAAAATAATCCAAAGTTGGGAATATTTAAAGCGGACCACTCAAAGTTGGGGGTATTCTGATCCATTTTTCCTTTATATTTTAATATTCATTCATCTTTTTAACATATCTAACACTTTGTCTTTTGTACTCTTAAAGACACAAATTTGACTATTAATTACATAAATATTAGTATAAGAAGGTGATACTTAGAAAATATACATATAGATCAACCAGTTCAACATCTTACATATTTCTTTTATAAAAAAAAAAACATCTTACATAAATATTTTTTTAGTGCGTATAGTCAAATTGTTGTATTTATTTGAAAAAGGAATAAATCAATTTTATAAAATGTGATGGGTAAAAATTAAGAGCTCGTGCCATGTTCTTACCAGAGGCGGATCCAGGATTTTAAATTTGGGGGGTCCTAACCAAACCATCTGGAAACATGATAAAGAAATTAAACAGTAATTTTATGACACATATTATATAATACTTTCGTTCTTTTATATTTTAATATTCATTCATCTTTTTAACATATCTAACACTTTGTCTTTTGTACTCTTAAAGACACAAATTTGACTATTAATTACATAAATATTAGTATAAGAATGTGATACTTAGAAAATATACATATAGATCAACCAGTTCAACATCTTACATATTTCTTTTAAAAAAAAAAACATCTTACATAAATATTTTTTTACTTGCTCAAACTTAGTGTCTAAAAAAGTGCGTATGGTCAAATTGTTGTATTTATTTGAAAAAGGAATAAATCAATTTTATAAAATGTGATGGGTAAAAATTAAGAGTTGAAAATAAAAATAAATGTAAAAGCATTTGTCTAAATAAGAGAGTTGTAGCAGAATGAGAAAAGCATTTGTATAAAATGAAAAAAGCAAAAGAGAAATGAGGAAGAAATTGAGACATTCGAACACGGAATCATGACTGTCATATGGTGAATCTATGACAGTAGCCGCTAACCACTGGAGCACGCTTTACTTTATGAAACAAAAGCGCAGAGTAGTATATCTAACTATTGTTTCCGCATGTCTGACGAACTGAAAAATGGATTTTTTTTTTTGTTTTGGTGGGGCCTGGGCGACCCCTCATAGGTCCGCCCCTGGTCCTTACCCGCCGCTGTTGCTATCTCCTCATACATATTAATTTTCTTGTTCAAATATTTATCATGAGATGGATATTGTTCTTAAGTAAAGGAAGAGAATTAATAAATTTCAAATTTCAAATGTCAGATTGTCACACATAATACTAAATCATTTCATAAGTTTGATTACAGATAAAGAGCTACTCCACTGAACAATACAAATCTACACATAAGAAGCAATTCCAAATAAAAAGCAGCCATATAGATAACCAATACCAGCGTACAGCATACAACATACAACATACAACATACAGCATCAACTTTCTTTGTTGGAATATAATTTCTTGATCCTGCTACTGTTTTAGTGATCTGGGTATTAAGAATTTTTTAATTTTTGTTACTTTTCTGCACTACTTTATTTACTGATAAAGAGTTGGGCGTAAGGATGGCAATCCAGTCCGGATCCGACCCTAGTCCGACTTCGAGTCCGAGAAAAAATCCGAGCCGACTCCGAGAAAAAAAAATCCGCATCCGACTCCGTTTAAAAAATCGGACTCCGAGTCGGAGTAGGGTCGGAGTCGGATCTCATAAAAAATCCGACACCTCCGATCCGACTCCGACGGATGTCCGACTCCGACTCCGACTTCGACATAATCCGACTCGACATCCGACTCCGACTCCGACTTTGAGGCAATTAGTCTTATTTTTTATATATTAATGTATTACATATGTATACTCTAACTTTGATTTTAACTTTCAAAGCAATTGGTCTTAGTTTATATTCAAAGACGTTTCTATCAAAGGAAAGATGGGTTGGTGGCACATGACACGACACTCTCCAATGTAGTATGTATGTGTCATACCGTCATATGACAGTTGACACTCTTATCAAACTTATAATACATATGCTTATGAATTATGATATCATTTAAAAATATTGTATACTTTTATTAGACAAGATCTAACCTATATATACTCAATTCGATGATGGGCTATCCTAATAGTCTAATACGGTAATACCCTATAAACCTTATGAGTTATGACCTATGTAAATAGTTAAATCTAGTATAAAACTCTAATATAATATATAGTGTAGTTATGTGTGTACAACAATAATTGTATACTTTTATTAGACAAGATCTAATCTATATATGCTCAATTTGTTATTAAACTTTTCATTCTTAATAATCCCAACTTTTAACCAAAGGCGCCATGGTTGACTAAAGTTGAAGGTGAAGACTTGGATGAAGGTGTTTAGTTTCCATGGAAGGTTGAAGAAAAATGTTAATGGCATTAATTGATTAGTTTCCATGCGAAGAAGATTCTTATTGTTGTATGAACCTTAGGTTGATTTGGATGAAGTTGAGAACTTTATGTTTTATGGACTTTTGTTTTTAATCATGTATTTGCTTATTTGATTTTATGTGCTTAGTTAAACTTAAATTATTGCTTAGATTTTTTGTATTATACAAGTTTTTTTTTACAATATAAAATCGTGCAAAAAAAAAAGTCGGATGTTCGGATTATCGGAGTCGGATGTCGGAGTCGGATCGGAGTCGGATCGGAGTCGGATGTCCGGATTTTAAGTCGGATCGGATTCGGATTATCGGAGTCGGATGTCGGAGTCGAGTCGATTTAAAATCCGACTTCTTGTAGGGTCGGAGTCGGATTATGCATAATCCGGTCCAAGTCCGACCCGTTGCCATTCCTAGTTGGGCGTGATAGCATATGGATGTATAAAGATAAAATTTATGTATAGTACACCGCAGAATAGCAGAGTTACAGGAGAAGTTAGAAAGAAAAAAGGTGCTGAGCAGCAGGTGATAGCCTAATGGTATTGGCATCACCTCCAATCCCAGAGATCCTGGGATCGAGTCTCACCCCTTGCAAGGAGGGATCCCAATTTCCCCATCTCCTTGCAAGGGACTTCATCTTACCTAAAAAAAAAAAAAAAAAAAAAAGGTGCAGGGCCGGAACGAAAATAATACCAAGGATGGACCAAGAGTAAGGGTAACGATGGCAAAAAGAAAGACAAAGCTAAGAATGTTGGCACAAAGGAAAGTGATCCAAACTTAGACAATATATCACACTTGTGTCGACATAATGATTAAACTAGAGTATACGATCAGACTGGTTCAGCTAATAGTCAAGCAAGAATATTATATCAGATTCAAGTCAGCAAGTGCTCAAATATAATCTATAACTTCTACTCCAGGTTGATCCAACCCCGGTCCAAACAATATGGAGGCCCTGTGTTAATATTAAACAAAAGTCCCCTATATTATAAAAAATTCAAAGAAATTACCAAAATATGCAAGTAAATCAAATACTAAACATCATCAAACAAATCTTTTCTCTTCAAAATCTTTTGATATATTCCAAGAAGAGCTGAATTTAAGAAACTTGTAGACATTTTGACAATCAGTTTCAAGTCTTTTATGTTTAAGGATTATTTTTTCAATTTAGGGACCCCTTTGAAAGTGAGGCCCTGTTATATGTCCCACTTTGAACATGTTATTTATCCAGTTGCCTACTTTTTTTTTTTGCTATTAATCTCTGATAAGTAACTTTTTGTAACAAGCAATAATTCAAAAAAAAACATACTTCTATAGTATGGGATTAGGGTTGTTCAGAGTGCGGTCTGGACCGCACCAAACCGCAACCCAAACCGTTTTTTCGCGATTTGGGTTGGTTTGCGGTTTCAAAATTGTGGTTTAGTTTGTGATTTCAAGCAAATCGCGGTTTACGGTTTGGGTTGGGTTTGATTTTTTGTAAACCGAAACCGCACCGTAAACCGCAAATTTATATGATATTTTTTTTAAAATAAAGTTTATTTATTTTAATTTTTTTTTTTGGAAAAAAAAACACTTGACAAACTCACGAGTATACGAGATAATAAGACTATACAAGAATACAAGAATACAAGACTACAAGTTGAAGTTAATATGAGATACGAGTATTTGGTTAGGAGTTTAGGACGTTATCACTCATCACTCATCAGTACTATTTGTTAGTTAGAAACTTCATCTGTCAATAGGAGCTTGTGAATTATGTATAGTCTTTTTATTTTATTTGGACTCTTTGTGTTGGTTTACCAACAACTTTGTACCGATTTTCTTTTTAAATCTTAGATTACAAAACTTATATCGCAGAGGAAAATATGGTTAAACCGCACAGCACGAAACCGTTTTGCGTGGTCCAGTTTGGGTTGGTTTAGGCAAAAGTGTGGTGCGGTTTGGGTTGGAAAAATGTCAAACCATATATTTGCGGTTTGGTTTGGGTTACATCCCAAACCGCCCCCAACCCAACCCACGAACAGTCCTACTTGCAATATATACATTCAAAAAAATAAGTATGAATTAATTTATGATCTCAAACTCCCAAATTTATTGCCACACTTTTGATCGGTTTCGCTTAGTATCCACACATACAAGAAACAAACAACTATTTCACATGATGAACAACAGTAGCACCTCTTCCATGAGTATAGAAAAAGGCAAGCAGCTCTGATTTCACATGAAAAACAGTATCACACCAATTAACGGAAATATCATCGCAGTAAATGGACAACTGACACATAAAAGCAACCAACATGAAGCAAAAGAGGAGCAATACTCACAACGAGGGACAAAATGGCAAGAACGACACCATTAAAGTGTAAAATAAGATTTGCCCTTGAGCTAAACCTATCCAGAAATCCGGATATCCGGAATTTCAGATCGTAGAAAAGTGATCTAAATTCGATCCAAAAGTTCCTGATATCCGAGTTTTTCGAATAGGATCGAATCTGATATCCGATCCAAAGATTCGAAATTTGATCATGATCAATTATTCTTATTTCTTTAAATGTCAATTACTATCAGCCATATATATACCTGCTTGCCTATAGTGCTCCTAATCTTTCTTCCTTAACCTTTCCCCTTCAAAATTTTATCTCCGCTATTAATTAAAAACATACATTGTTTTCCCACGTATTGCAACAAAAATTTCTAGCTTAAATTTTTTTTCACCATCAATTGCATTACCTATCAAGCAACAATGATTAACTTTCCACTTCAACTTTTGATTTTGTTAAATCTTAATTTCATCCTCTCACAATCCTCGCTCTTCTGTTACCGTTTATTACTATAAGAAAGTTAAAATAGGAAATTAAATGAAATAAATATGTGGTGGTACTTGACTATTGGTACCTATCAAGGTGATGTCTTCTTCAAAAAAAAAAAAAAAAAAAAAAAGAAAAGAAGAGAAGGTGACGATGTGATCTTTCCTTTTCATGTTGGATTCTTATTCTCTCATAAAACCGTTTATGCAGTTCACGAATTTAAGCCATCAAATATCAAAACTGACAGAGAGAGCCACTGAGGCATGTCGTGAAATGCAGAGAGAAAGGCCTGAGGAAGGAAATTGCCGATTAGATATAGGGTTTCCTAATCTAAAGCCCGTTTCGATATTTCATTTAAAAAATCGAATTTTCAGATTATCTGAAACTTAAAAATTCCGATCTGAAAATCTCATTTTTTTTCCGGATATCCGATCCGAAATATCTGAAAATCATAAACAGGATCGGATATTCGAAATTTCAGATCGGTTCAACGAGTAATCGGATCGAATTGTTTGGATCGGATCTTTTTTAACACCCCTACTCAAGAGAGTTTGCCTCCTAGAAAGTGCATCTGCTACTACGTTTGCCTTCCCAACTTTATACTTAGACACAAAAGTGAATGATTGTAGGAACTCAACCCGCTTAGCATGCCTCGTTTTTAGCTTGTGTTTCCCATGTGCATACTTCAATGACTCATGATCCGAATGTAGCACAAAGGATTGAGGTCTCAAATAATGACTATAATGGTCTAAGGCTCATACCATAGCATAAAATTCTTTGTCATAGGTCGAATAGTTCAAATTACCCCCCACTCAATTTCTCACTAAAGAATGTTATAGGCCTCTTTCCTTGAATCAAAACTGCTCAAATTTGTCGTCCCAATTGCATCACATTCTAGTTCAAAAGGCTTTGAAAAATCTGGGAGAGCTAGAATTGGTGCATTACACATCTTTTTTTTAACAAGCTTAAAAAAAGCTTGTTGTGCCTCTTTAGTCCACTCAAACCTCCCTTGTTTAGTGCATTCAGTAATAGGGCTCATAAGAGTACTGAAGTTCTTAATGAATCTTCTATAAAACGAAACTAAAGCATGAAAATAACGTACCTCAATGACCATCTTTGGTGTTGGCCACGTAGCAATTGCTTCAATTTTACTCTGATCCACCTTGATTCCATCCTTAGACACAATGTATCCTAGGAATCCTAACTCTTCTTGCATTAACAAACATTTCTCCAATTTTTCATACAACTGTTTGCTTCTCAATACTTGGAACAATTGGAGTAAGTTTGTAAATGCTCCTCCTTGTTTCTACTATAGACTAGAATGTCATCCAAATAGACAACAATGACCTTCCCTAAGAAAGGCCTTATTAGGACGTCATTCATGAATCCCATGAATGTGCTAGGGTGTTTGTTAGCCCAAAAGGCATCACAAGCCACTCAAACAAACCATGCTTGGTCTTGAATGCAGTTTTCCATTCATGCCCTTCACGCGTCCTAATTTGATGGTACCTACTCCTTAAATCAATTTTTTAGAATACTACCACACAATTCATCTAACATATATCATCCAAACGTGGAATAGGGATCTATACTTGATGGTTATGTTGTTCACTGCTCGACCATGTATGCACATCCTCCAAGTTTCATTTTTTATTGTTTTAGGTTAGACAAGCCACATTCAATGCCAAAGCACTCAAATTCTTTTAATCAAAACTCACTCTAACCTTTAACATGGTTGGGCGCCTTTATTTATAATAGAAGAAGCAAGAAAACCTTGCTCTCCAAGACTACAATAAGCCACGGCCAAGCATCAAGTAATTAAGGAAAGTTTCCACTTAATTCAAGCCTAGAATCTAGCTAGAACTTAAGGAAACACAAGCATAAGGAAAGATGTGCGAATCTTTCCTAAAATACCTAAGTTAGACACGACAACAAGGAGAGATCCTCGCAAGCCACTTACAACTCAATTATAAGGATACTTTCCTAAAATACAAGCCATGACAACTAGACTCACATGAACCTAAATCAACTAGATATTTTCGGACCTTTATGCAACAACATAACTAAAAACAACTCAACTACTTTAACTAACATAGCAATAAAATACATATTTTTGGTTACATGTAAAACCTTCACTTTACGAGTAAAGTAAAACCATGCAACAACCTAAGAAAGCAAATAAAGATAGTAGATGAAGTACTCCATGCATGTATCATGCGTCATACTCCCCCTCTTGAAAAAAAAACTTGACCTCGGGTTTTGTCCAAGCAAGGAACAAGGTCACTTGCACCCAATGTAACACATATACCATGTCCTAGCAGCACCTTATATGTTTCATAACCCAGCTTGTGGACGACTTCAAATGGCCCTTCATCCATTGGTTCACCATGCTTGTTATCAATGTGGAGTTTTTGTGCAGCCAACGAGAGCCAAACATAATCCCCAACATCTTTTAGTTTATAATTTTTCATGATTTGTGAGTAGCTATTTCTTTGGGAAGGGTTTGAAGCCATTAATGAGTTCATGAACCTCTAAATCCAACATTTGGTTTTGACTTGAGATAATTTTGGTTAATTAATTTGGCATTTTCATGAATGTTTGTGTGATTGGCCATCATAGGAGCACAATTTAGGTACCCTTAGTGAATGATCGAGGGATGAAGTTAAGGGGTTGCCTCAAATAGATTATTAGGCTTGAAGGACCATGAGAATAGCGACTACCTAGCCTAGGGGACTTAGTTTGCTTGTTAAAGTTCATCATGTTTATAGATATGCTTGGTTGAATGCTTTAGCCATGAGAATAGGTCTTCAGTAAGAAACTAAGCCAATCTAGCTAGCTCGATAGAGTGGTTAGAGTACCAATGGATGAACAATTCCCCTCAATTGATCCCCATTTGTTGATTCCCATTGTGATTGCCTGGTTTGTGAATGAGTTGATTGGTGGATACCCCTTTCTAAAGTCATTTTTCTTATTGTCTTTTCATCTATAAATCTTTAAAAACATAGACTTTTCTTAGCTTATCATAAATCGATACTTATTGGTGCTTCCCTTAGTCCTTCCGGATTCGACCCTTTACTTGCCATATATTGGGTAGTTTGGTTATCTTTGACGTGTTTACAACGAGCGCGTCAATCTTTTATTAAAAAAATGATCTTTTTGCAAAGTGTTTTCAAATATCTTTATCTAACTATTTTGAGAAAATATTTTTTAAGAGCCCTAATTATTTTCGGTTACCTATTGCATCCCAACTACCTAAACAATGTAAACATATATATCTCATCTCAACCCTAAAGAACACACGGCACAACTCACCAAGATCATCATGATGTCTTTATTTACTTTTATTATTTTGTTGAAGTTACTAACTTTCGATTCATGATGTAGATTGTTAACTCGTCCCTGCGATGTAAGTATTGTATATATTATACTAACTCCCAACATTATTTTCTTTTCTTATTTTCTATTTATTATTCATATTATATGATTGTCCTACATGCCTTTTTATCACCCACATCTTATTATGCTAAATAAGACCTAAATAATTGTTCTCATTAATTCAGATAATTTAGACAACCTGTAAGGAACCTTGTAAAATGATTGTCTAATAACTAATCATTAAACAATTAGTCTTTTTGTGTGTTTCCTGAACCCATCTAGATTAATTATTTTAGGGCGCTTTAAAATGTTGTTTGATTATTCTATTGCATAAAATCTGTTGTGAATCGTTATTTAGTAGAGGCCGACAATGTGCAATATAGTTCCCGACTATATTGTACCCTCACCCCGAACTCACTTTTTGGTTCCCGACCATCTATGGAGTCATGACGGGGAAATCTACATTTGATAAGTCCCTAAGATGTCCATTCTGTTTCAATGTCCAATTAGGTTTATGATTCTTCCTTTAAATAATTGTTGGCGACTTCAAAGACGTATTTTTATTAAAACCTTAACAATGGGGTAGTCAAATAAACGCGTTCACACCGCGTGTAGGCATTAAAGGAATTAAAAATCCACGCCTATAATTTGGCTACTTTACTGGGGAGGATTTTAAAAATTTTTTTTTTTTTTTTAAATGAGTGGGTGAAACTTGAAAAATACGATTCATTCTTATTTTATGCCTTAGAATAATATATTTGATGTGAAATAGAAGTGTTAGTTATGTAGAGTTCTTGTTCTATTAGAATTCTATGTAATTTAGGTGTTTTACTCCTAGCGTGTTTAGAGTTTGTTTGACATTAGGAATTTAGTTTGTTTAGAGTTTCATTTGCATTAGGATTTTAATGCGTTAGGCGTGTGATTATAGATTAGTTTGTTATGTTTTTGTTTATCTTTTATGCTTTACTAGTTCTACTAGGTTTAGGTTACTTTACTTTAATAGTTCTAATCAGTTTAGGATTATTTGTGCACTATAAATAGGCCATTCGACCATATTAATAAAGGGAGAGTATGTTTAAGTTAATTCTTGTGAATTATAGATTTAGGAGAGAATCCAAAAAGAATCCGAAGAGAATCCAAAACCCCCTAGTTGAGCTTTGAGACGAAATACGCCTAAGTTCTCCATATTCAGGTTACCAAACGAGTTATTGAGACGAAATACGCCAATATACTTGATTTTAGCTACTGATTTCATTAAAGTTTCAATCTTTTATCTACAAAAGCCACTAAACTACATCAAAGAGCCTAAATTTCGTGAATCTTGTTTCAAGATCCACATCAAGTGGTGTGGCTGCTGATTCCACCCCCGAACTTGTTGCCGTGTCTGGCTGCTTTGCGTCAATTCTGCGTCAGTCTGGTGAAACTGTTCGTATGGACACGTTTCAAGTCGGAATTCAGATTTTTTTTAGTTCGTTGGAAAGCTAACAAAGAGATCTATCTTGTGTTAAATTTTGAGTGGATTTGAACCAGTAACGAAGTCGCAGTCATCAAATACATCCGCATCAAATTTCTGTAGCCCGGTTTGACACTGCTAGATTGAAACAGCGCGTGACAGAGTGTGAGATATCGGAATTCTACGATTTTTGGCTCGTCAGACTTCTAACATCTTGAGGTTTGTTGTGTAAAAATTTCATAATGTTCTAATAAGTATCAAGTTCTGTGCAGCGTTAAACTTCAATGGCATCGTATCTGCTTGTTGTTTCATAAACGCGACCTTGTTTCATGGATGCCTACTATGACTACTATGACTCCATGGATGAGATCAAAGAAAACTTTGAAGGAATGCTTGTTACACTTAATGAGCCGTGCAAATCACATCAAGATCTCTACAATGCAATGCGCATTAAAGCCGCATAACAGTCAAAGCACCGCAAAAGGCCTCTATTACGATCGTGCACCCAAAGACATGGATTCAATATTTGAAGTGTCAAGGTCTTGGACACGAAGAACATCAATGCCCCAATGAAGAGTATGTTTCCAAGGAAGAACTTGTCTTGTTCTTAGAACAAGATGTGGTAAAACTGAAAGCAACAATCCCTTCGTTGGATCAAGCGACTTTGCCTAATGACTTCAAGATTAAATCTTTGGCTTGTAGACGTTCCAAAGTTCCGATATTTGCTGCCCCATGTGCGCCTAAAGCTTCCAAGAAGTGTTGGAAACCAAAATCTGCAGCATCTACTACTGATTTTTGCTATACGCCTATTGTTCTTCGCAGTCCACGTCCCTATGTCTAATGGAGACCACTTCGATTTTCATCCGTGAAATAATGCTAATGGATCATGGAGTTCGCGCATGGATGATCGCTTCGCTCCATCAAAACTTGAGGACAATGATGTGAAATAGAAGTGTTAGTTATGTAGAGTTCTTGTTACTTTTAGAATTCTATGTAATTTAGGTGTTTTACTCCTAGCTTGTTTAGAGTTTGTTTGACATTAGGAATTTAGTTTGTTTAGAGTTTCATTTGCATTAGGATTTTAATGTGTTAGGCGTGTGATTATAGATTAGTTTGTTATGTTTTTGTTTATCTTTTATGCTTTACTAGTTCTACTAGGTTTAGGTTACTTTACTTTAATAGTTCTAATCAGTTTAGGATTATTTGTGCACTATAAATAGGCCATTCGACCATATTAATAAAGGGAGAGTATGTTTAAGTTAATTCTTGTGAATTATAGATTTAGGAGAGAATCCAAAAAGAATCCGAAGAGAATCCAAAACCCCCTAGTTGAGCTTTGAGACGAAATACGCCTAAGTTCTCCATATTCAAAGTTACCAAACGAGTTATTGAGACGAAATACGCCAATATACTTGATTTTAGCTACTGATTTCATTAAAGTTTCAATCTTTTATCTACAAAAGCCACTAAACTACATCAAAGAGCCTAAATTTCGTGAATCTTGTTTCAAGATCCACATCAAGTGGTGTGGCTGCTGATTCCACCCCCTGAACTGTTGCCCGTAATCTGCTGCTTTGCGTCAATTCTGCAGTCAGTCTGGTAAAACTGTTCGTATGGACACGTTTCAAGTCGGAATTCAGATTTTTTTAGTTCGTTGGAAAGATAACAAAGAGATCTATCTTTTGTTAAATTTTGAGTGGATTTGAACCAGTAACGAAGTCGCAGTCATCAAATACATCTGCATCAAATTTCTGTAGCCCAGTTTGACACTGCTAGATTGAAACAGCGCGTGACAGAGTGTGAGATATTGGAATTCTACGATTTTTGGCTCGTCAGACTTCTAACATCTTGAGGTTTGTTGTGTAAAAATTTCATAACGTTCTAATAAGTATCAAGTTCTGTGCAGCGTTAAACTTCAATGGCATCGTATCTGCTTGTTGTTTCATAAACGCGACCTTGTTTCATGGATGCCTACTATGACTACTATGACTCCATGGATGAGATCAAAGAAAACTTTGAAGGAATGCTTGTTACACTTAATGAGCCGTGCAAATCACATCAAGATCTCTACAATGCAATGCGCATTAAAGCTGCATAACAGTCCAAAGCACCGCAAAAGGCCTCTATTACGATCGTGCACCCAAAGACATGGATTCAATATTTGAAGTGTCAAGGTCTTGGACACGAAGAACATCAATGCCCCAATGAAGAGTATGTTTACAAGGAAGAACTTGTCTTGTTCTTAGAACAAGATGTGGTAAAACTGAAAGCAACAATCCCTTCGTTGGATCAAGCGACTTTGCCTAATGACTCTATGCATGGTACAACTCCCCAAGATCCAATCTTGGGCATACAAGAGGACTTCAAGATTAAATCTTTGGCTTGTAGACGTTCCAAAGTTCCGATATTTGCTGCCCCATGTGCGCCTAAAGCTTCCAAGAAGTGTTGGAAACCAAAATCTGCAGCATCTACTACTGATTTTTGCTATACGCCTATTGTTCTTCGCAGTCCACGTCCCTATGTCTAATGGAGACCACTTCTGATTTTCATCCGTGAAATAATGCTAATGGATCATGGAGTTCGCGCATGGATGATCGCTTCGCTCCATCAAAACTTGAGGACAATGATGTGAAATAGAAGTGTTAGTTATGTAGAGTTCTTGTTCTGTTAGAATTCTATGTAATTTAGGTGTTTTACTCCTAGCTTGTTTAAAGTTTGTTTGACATTAGGAAATTAGTTTGTATAGAGTTTCATTTGCATTAGGATTTTAATGTGTTAGGCGTGTGATGATAGATTAGTTTGTTATGTTTTTGTTTATCTTTTATGTTTTACTAGTTCTACTAGGTTTAGGTTACTTTACTTTAATAGTTCTAATCAGTTTAGGATTATTTGTGCACTATAAATAGGCCATTCGGCCATATTAATAAAGGGAGCGTATGTTTAAGTTAATTCTTGTGAATTACAGATTTAGGAGAGAATCCAAAACGAATCCGGAGAGAATCCAAAACCCCCTAGTTGAGTTTTGAGACGAAATACGCCTAAGTTCTCCATATCCAGAGTTACCAAACGAGTTATTGAGACGAAATACGCCAATATACTTGATTTTATCTATTGATTTCATTAAAGTTTCAATCTTTCATCTACAAAAGCCACTAAACTACGTCAAAGAGCCTAAATTTCGTGAATCTGGTTTCAAGATCCACATCAAGTGGTGTGGCCGCTGATTCCACCCCCCGAACCGTTGCCCGTAATCTGCGGCTTTGCGTCAATTCTGCAGTCAGTCCGGTAAAACTGTTCGTATGAACGCGTTTCAAGTCGGAATTCAGATTTTCTTAGTTCGTTGTAAATCTAACAAAGAGATCTATCTTGTGCTAAATTTTGAGTGGATTTGAACCAGTAACGAAGTCGCAGTCATCAAATACATCTGCATCAAATTTCTGTAGCCCAGTTTGACACTGCTAGATTGAAACAGCGCGTGACAGAGTGTGAGATATCGGAATTCTACGATTTTTGGCTCGTCAGACTTCTAACATCTTGAGGTTTGTTGTGTAAAAATTTCATAACGTTCTAATAAGTATCAAGTTCTGTGCAGCGTTAAACTTCAATGGCATCGTATCTGCTTGTTGTTTCATAAACGCGACCTTGTTTCATGGATGCCTACTATGACTACTATGACTCCATGGATGAGATCAAAGAAAACTTTGAAGGAATGCTTGTTACACTTAATGAGCCGTGCAAATCACATCAAGATCTCTACAATGCAATGCGCATTAAAGCTGCATAACAGTCAAAGCACCGCAAAAGGCCTCTATTACGATCGTGCACCCAAAGACATGGATTCAATATTTGAAGTGTCAAGGTCTTGGACACGAAGAACATCAATGCCCCAATGAAGAGTATGTTTCCAAGGAAGAACTTGTCTTGTTCTTAGAACAAGATGTGGTAAAACTGAAAGCAACAATCCCTTCGTTGGATCAAGCGACTTTGCCTAATGACTCTATGCATGGTACAACTCCCCAAGATCCAATCTTGGGCATACAAGAGGACTTCAAGATTAAATCTTTGGCTTGTAGACGTTCCAAAGTTCCGATATTTGCTGCCCCATGTGCGCCTAAAGCTTTCAAGAAGTGTTGGAAACCAAAATCTGCAGCATCTACTACTGATTTTTGCTATACGCCTATTGTTCTTCGCAGTCCACGTCCCTATGTCTAATGGAGACAACTTCTGATTTTCATCCGTGAAATAATGCTAATGGATCATGGAGTTCGCGCATGGATGATCGCTTCACTCCATCAAAACTTGAGGACAATGATGTGAAATAGAAGTGTTAGTTATGTAGAGTTCTTGTTCCGTTAGAATTCCATGTAATTTAGGTGTTTTACTCCTAGCTTGTTTAGAGTTTGTTTGACATTAGGAATTTAGTTTGTTTAGAGTTTCATTTGCATTAGGATTTTAATGCGTTAGGCGTGTGATTATAGATTAGTTTGTTATGTTTTTGTTTATCTTTTATGCTTTACTAGTTCTACTAGGTTTAGGTTACTTTACTTTAATAGTTCTAATCGCTTTAGGATTATTTGTGCACTATAAATAGGCCATTCGACCATATTAATAAAGGGAGAGTATGTTTAAGTTAATTCTTGTGAATTATAGATTTAGGAGAGAATCCAAAAAGAATCCGAAGAGAATCCAAAACCCCTAGTTGAGCTTTGAGACGAAATACGCCTAAGTTCTCCATATTCAGAGTTACCAAACGAGTTATTGAGACGAAATACGCCAATATACTTGATTTTAGCTACTGATTTCATTAAAGTTTCAATCTTTTATCTACAAAAGCCACTAAACTACATCAAAGAGCCTAAATTTCGTGAATCTTGTTTCAAGATCCACATCAAGTGGTGTGGCTGCTGATTCCACCCCCTGAACTGTTGCCCGTAATCTGCTGCTTTGCGTCAATTCTGCAGTCAGTCTGGTAAAACTGTTCGTATGGACACGTTTCAAGTCGGAATTCAGATTTTTTTAGTTCGTTGGAAAGCTAACAAAGAGATCTATCTTTTGTTAAATTTTGAGTGGATTTGAACCAGTAACGAAGTCGCAGTCATCAAATACATCTGCATCAAATTTCTGTAGCCCAGTTTGACACTGCTAGATTGAAACAGCGCGTGACAGAGTGTGAGATATTGGAATTCTACGATTTTTGGCTCGTCAGACTTCTAACACCTTGAGGTTTGTTGTGTAAAAATTTCATAACGTTCTAATAAGTATCAAGTTCTGTGCAGCGTTAAACTTCAATGGCATTGTATCTGCTTGTTGTTTCATAAACGCGACCTTGTTTCATGGATGCCTACTATGACTACTATGACTCCATGGATGAGATCAAAGAAAACTTTGAAGGAATGCTTGTTACACTTAATGAGCCGTGCAAATCACATCAAGATCTCAACAATGCAATGCGCATTAAAGCTGCATAACAGTCCAAAGCACCGCAAAAGGCCTCTATTACGATCGTGCACCCAAAGACATGGATTCAATATTTGAAGTGTCAAGGTCTTGGACACGAAGAACATCAATGCCCCAATGAAGAGTATGTTTACAAGGAAGAACTTGTCTTGTTCTTAGAACAAGATGTGGTAAAACTGAAAGCAACAATCCCTTCGTTGGATCAAGCGACTTTGCCTAATGACTCTATGCATGGTACAACTCCCCAAGATCCAATCTTGGGCATACAAGAGGACTTCAAGATTAAATCTTTGGCTTGTAGACGTTCCAAAGTTCCGATATTTGCTGCCCCATGTGCGCCTAAAGCTTCCAAGAAGTGTTGGAAACCAAAATCTGCAGCATCTACTACCGATTTTTGCTATACGCCTATTGTTCTTCGCAATCCACGTCCCTATGTCTAATGGAGACCACTTCGATTTTCATCCGTGAAATAATGCTAATGGATCATGGAGTTCGCGCATGGATGATCGCTTCGCTCCATCAAAACTTGAGGACAATGATGTGAAATAGAAGTGTTAGTTATGTAGAGTTCTTGTTCTGTTAGAATTCTATGTAATTTAGGTGTTTTACTCCTAGCTTGTTTAGAGTTTGTTTGACATTAGGAAATTAGTTTGTATAGAGTTTCATTTGCATTAGGATTTTAATGTGTTAGGCGTGTGATGATAGATTAGTTTGTTATGTTTTTGTTTATCTTTTATGTTTTACTAGTTCTACTAGGTTTAGGTTACTTTACTTTAATAGTTCTAATCAGTTTAGGATTATTTGTGCACTATAAATAGGCCATTCGGCCATATTAATAAAGGGAGCGTATGTTTAAGTTAATTCTTGTGAATTACAGATTTGGGAGAGAATCCAAAACGAATCCGGAGAGAATCCAAAACCCCCTAGTTGAGTTTTGAGACGAAATACGCCTAAGTTCTCCATATCCAGGTTACCAAACGAGTTATTGAGACGAAATACGCCAATATACTTGATTTTATCTATTGATTTCATTAAAGTTTCAATCTTTCATCTACAAAAGCCACTAAACTACGTCAAAGAGCCTAAATTTCGTGAATCTGGTTTCAAGATCCACATCAAGTGGTGTGGCTGCTGATTCCACCCCCCGAACTGTTGCCCGTAATCTGCGGCTTTGCGTCAATTCTGCAGTCAGTCCGGTAAAACTGTTCGTATGAACGCGTTTCAAGTCGGAATTCAGATTTTCTTAGTTCGTTGTAAATCTAACAAAGAGATCTATCTTGTGTTAAATTTTGAGTGGATTTGAACCAGTAACGAAGTCGCAGTCATCAAATACATCTGCATCAAATTTCTGTAGCCCAGTTTGACACTGCTAGATTGAAACAGCGCGTGACAGAGTGAGATATCGGAATTCTACGATTTTTGGCTCGTCAGACTTCTAACATCTTGAGGTTTGTTGTGTAAAAATTTCATAACGTTCTAATAAGTATCAAGTTCTGTGCAGCGTTAAACTTCAATGGCATCGTATCCGCTTGTTGTTTCATAAACGCGACCTTGTTTCATGGATGCCTACTATGACTACTATGACTCCATGGATGAGATCAAAGAAAACTTTGAAGGAATGCTTGTTACACTTAATGAGCCGTGCAAATCACATCAAGATCTCTACAATGCAATGCGCATTAAAGCCGCATAACAGTCCAAAGCACCGCAAAAGGCCTCTATTACGATCGTGCACCCAAAGACATGGATTCAATATTTGAAGTGTCAAGGTCTTGGACACGAAGAACATCAATGCCCCAATGAAGAGTATGTTTCCAAAGAAGAACTTGTCTTGTTCTTAGAACAAGATGTGGTAAAACTGAAAGCAACAATCCCTTCGTTGGATCAAGCGACTTTGCCTAATGACTCTATGCATGGTACAACTCCCCAAGATCCAATCTTGGGCATACAAGAGGACTTCAAGATTAAATCTTTGGCTTGTAGACGTTCCAAAGTTCCGATATTTGCTGCCCCATGTGCGCCTAAAGCTTCCAAGAAGTGTTGGAAACCAAAATCTGCAGGCATCTACTACTGATTTTTGCTATACGCCTATTGTTCTTCGCAGTCCACGTCCCTATGTCTAATGGAGACCACTTCGATTTTCATCCGTGAAATAATGCTAATGGATCATGGAGTTCGCGCATGGATGATCGCTTCGCTCCATCAAAACTTGAGGACAATGATGTGAAATAGAAGTGTTAGTTATGTAGAGTTCTTGTTGTGTTAGAATTCTATGTAATTTAGGTGTTTTACTCCTAGCTTGTTTAGAGTTTGTTTGACATTAGGAATTTAGTTTGTTTAGAGTTTCATTTGCATTAGGATTTTAATGCGTTAGGCGTGTGATTATAGATTAGTTTGTTATGTTTTTGTTTATCTTTTATGCTTTACTAGTTCTACTAGGTTTAGGTTACTTTACTTTAATAGTTCTAATCAGTTTAGGATTATTTGTGCACTATAAATAGGCCATTCGGCCATATTAATAAAGGGAGCGTATGTTTAAGTTAATTCTTGTGAATTACAGATTTAGGAGAGAATCCAAAACGAATCCGGAGAGAATCCAAAACCCCCTAGTTGAGTTTTGAGACGAAATACGCCTAAGTTCTCCATATCCAGGTTACCAAACGAGTTATTGAGACGAAATACGCCAATATACTTGATTTTATCTATTGATTTCATTAAAGTTTCAATCTTTCATCTACAAAAGCCACTAAACTACGTCAAAGAGCCTAAATTTCGTGAATCTGGTTTCAAGATCCACATCAAGTGGTGTGGCTGCTGATTCCACCCCCCGAACTGTTGCCCGTAATCTGCGGCTTTGCGTCAATTCTGCAGTCAGTCTGGTAAAACTGTTCGTATGGACACGTTTCAAGTCAGAATTCAGATTTTTTTAGTTCGTTGGAAAGCTAACAAAGAGATCTATCTTTTGTTAAATTTTGAGTGGATTTGAACCAGTAACGAAGTCGCAGTCATCAAATACATCTGCATCAAATTTCTGTAGCCCAGTTTGACACTGCTAGATTGAAACAGCGCGTGACAGAGTGTGAGATATCGGAATTCTACGATTTTTGGCTCGACAGACTGCTAACATCTTGAGGTTTGTTGTGTAAAAATTTCATAACGTTCTAATAAGTATCAAGTTCTGTACAGCGTTAAACTTCAATGGCATCGTATCTGCTTGTTGTTTCATAAACGCGACCTTGTTTCATGGATGCCTACTATGACTACTATGACTCCATGGATGAGATCAAAGAAAACTTTGAAGGAATGCTTGTTACACTTAATGAGCCGTGCAAATCACATCAAGATCTCTACAATGCAATGCGCATTAAAGCCGCATAACAGATCAAAGCACCGCAAAAGGCCTCTATTACGATCGTGCACCCAAAGACATGGATTCAATATTTGAAGTGTCAAGGTCTTGGACACGAAGAACATCAATGCCCCAATGAAGAGTATGTTTCCAAGGAAGAACTTGTCTTGTTCTTAGAACAAGATGTGGTAAAACTGAAAGCAACAATCCCTTCGTTGGATCAAGCGACTTTGCCTAATGACTCTATGCATGGTACAACTCCCCAAGATCCAATCTTGGGCATACAAGAGGACTTCAAGATTAAATCTTTGGCTTGTAGACGTTCCAAAGTTCCGATATTTGCTGCCCCATGTGCGCCTAAAGCTTTCAAGAAGTGTTGGAAACCAAAATCTGCAGCATCTACTTCTGATTTTTGCTATACGCCTATTGTTCTTCGCAGTCCACGTCCCTATGTCTAATGGAGACAACTTCTGATTTTCATCCGTGAAATAATGCTAATGGATCATGGAGTTCGCGCATGGATGATCGCTTCACTCCATCAAAACTTGAGGACAATGATGTGAAATAGAAGTGTTAGTTATGTAGAGTTCTTGTTCTCGTTAGAATTCCATGTAATTTAGGTGTTTTACTCCTAGCTTGTTTAGAGTTTGTTTGACATTAGGAATTTAGTTTGTTTAGAGTTTCATTTGCATTAGGATTTTAATGCGTTAGGCGTGTGATTATAGATTAGTTTGTTATGTTTTTGTTTATCTTTTATGCTTTACTAGTTCTACTAGGTTTAGGTTACTTTACTTTAATAGTTCTAATCAGTTTAGGATTATTTGTGCACTATAAATAGGCCATTCGACCATATTAATAAAGGGAGAGTATGTTTAAGTTAATTCTTGTGAATTATAGATTTAGGAGAGAATCCAAAAAGAATCCGAAGAGAATCCAAAACCCCCTAGTTGAGCTTTGAGACGAAATACGCCTAAGTTCTCCATATTCAGGTTACCAAACGAGTTATTGAGACGAAATACGCCAATATACTTGATTTTAGCTACTGATTTCATTAAAGTTTCAATCTTTTATCTACAAAAGCCACTAAACTACATCAAAGAGCCTAAATTTCGTGAATCTTGTTTCAAGATCCACATCAAGTGGTGTGGCTGCTGATTCCACCCCCTGAACTGTTGCCCGTAATCTGCTGCTTTGCGTCAATTCTGCAGTCAGTCTGGTAAAACTGTTCGTATGGACACGTTTCAAGTCGGAATTCAGATTTTTTTAGTTCGTTGGAAAGCTAACAAAGAGATCTATCTTTTGTTAAATTTTGAGTGGATTTGAACCAGTAACGAAGTCGCAGTCATCAAATACATCTGCATCAAATTTCTGTAGCCCAGTTTGACACTGCTAGATTGAAACAGCGCGTGACAGAGTGTGAGATATTGGAATTCTACGATTTTTGGCTCGTCAGACTTCTAACATCTTGAGGTTTGTTGTGTAAAAATTTCATAACGTTCTAATAAGTATCAAGTTCTGTGCAGCGTTAAACTTCAATGGCATTGTATCTCGCTTGTTGTTTCATAAACGCGACCTTGTTTCATGGATGCCTACTATGACTACTATGACTCCATGGATGAGATCAAAGAAAACTTTGAAGGAATGCTTGTTACACTTAATGAGCCGTGCAAATCACATCAAGATCTCTACAATGCAATGCGCATTAAAGCTGCATAACAGTCCAAAGCACCGCAAAAGGCCTCTATTACGATCGTGCACCCAAAGACATGGATTCAATATTTGAAGTGTCAAGGTCTTGGACACGAAGAACATCAATGCCCCAATGAAGAGTATGTTTACAAGGAAGAACTTGTCTTGTTCTTAGAACAAGATGTGGTAAAACTGAAAGCAACAATCCCTTCGTTGGATCAAGCGACTTTGCCTAATGACTCTATGCATGGTACAACTCCCCAAGATCCAATCTTGGGCATACAAGAGGACTTCAAGATTAAATCTTTGGCTTGTAGACGTTCCAAAGTTCCGATATTTGCTGCCCCATGTGCGCCTAAAGCTTCCAAGAAGTGTTGGAAACCAAAATCTGCAAAGATCTACTACCGATTTTTGCTATACGCCTATTGTTCTTCGCAGTCCACGTCCCTATGTCTAATGGAGACCACTTCGATTTTCATCCGTGAAATAATGCTAATGGATCATGGAGTTCGCGCATGGATGATCGCTTCGCTCCATCAAAACTTGAGGACAATGATGTGAAATAGAAGTGTTAGTTATGTAGAGTTCTTGTTCGTTTAGAATTCTATGTAATTTAGGTGTTTTACTCCTAGCTTGTTTAGAGTTTGTTTGACATTAGGAAATTAGTTTGTATAGAGTTTCATTTGCATTAGGATTTTAATGTGTTAGGCGTGTGATGATAGATTAGTTTGTTATGTTTTTGTTTATCTTTTATGTTTTACTAGTTCTACTAGGTTTAGGTTACTTTACTTTAATAGTTCTAATCAGTTTAGGATTATTTGTGCACTATAAATAGGCCATTCGGCCATATTAATAAAGGGAGCGTATGTTTAAGTTAATTCTTGTGAATTACAGATTTAGGAGAGAATCCAAAACGAATCCGGAGAGAATCCAAAACCCCCTAGTTGAGTTTTGAGACGAAATACGCCTAAGTTCTCCATATCCAGGTTACCAAACGAGTTATTGAGACGAAATACGCCAATATACTTGATTTTATCTATTGATTTCATTAAAGTTTCAATCTTTCATCTACAAAAGCCACTAAACTACGTCAAAGAGCCTAAATTTCGTGAATCTAGTTTCAAGATCCACATCAAGTGGTGTGGCTGCTGATTCCACCCCCCGAACTGTTGCCCGTAATCTGCGGCTTTGCGTCAATTCTGCAGTCAGTCCGGTAAAACTGTTCGTATGAACGCGTTTCAAGTCGGAATTCAGATTTTCTTAGTTCGTTGTAAATCTAACAAAGAGATCTATCTTGTGTTAAATTTTGAGTGGATTTGAACCAGTAACGAAGTCGCAGTCATCAAATACATCTGCATCAAATTTCTGTAGCCCAGTTTGACACTGCTAGATTGAAACAGCGCGTGACAGAGTGTGAGATATCGGAATTCTACGATTTTTGGCTCTTCAGACTTCTAACATCTTGAGGTTTGTTGTGTAAAAATTTCATAACGTTCTAATAAGTATCAAGTTCTGTGCAGCGTTAAACTTCAATGGCATCGTATCTGCTTGTTGTTTCATAAACGCGACCTTGTTTCATGGATGCCTACTATGACTACTATGACTCCATGGATGAGATCAAAGAAAACTTTTAAGGAATGCTTGTTACACTTAATGAGCCGTGCAAATCACATCAAGATCTCTACAATGCAATGCGCATTAAAGCTGCATAACAGTCCAAAGCACCGCAAAAGGCCTCTATTACGATCGTGCACCCAAAGACATGGATTCAATATTTGAAGTGTCAAGGTCTTGGACACGAAGAACATCAATGCCCCAATGAAGAGTATGTTTCCATGGAAGAACTTGTCTTGTTCTTAGAACAAGATATGGTAGAACTGAAAGCAACAATCCCTTCGTTGGATCAAGCGACTTTACCTAATGACTCTATGCATGGTACAACTCCCCAAGATCCAATCTTGGACATACAAGAGGACTTCAAGATTAAATCTTTGGCTTGTAGACGTTCCAAAGTTCCGATATTTGCTGCCCCATGTGCGCCTAAAGCTTCCAAGAAGTGTTGGAAACCAAAATCTGCAGCATCTACTACTGATTTTTGCTATACGCCTATTGTTCTTCGCAGTCCACGTCCCTATGTCTCATGGAGACCACTTCTAATTTTCATCCGTGAAATAATGCTAATGGATCATGGATTTCGCGCATGGATGATCGCTTCGCTCCATCAAAACTTGAGGACAAGTTTTTTTCAAGAAGGGGGGTATGATGTGAAATAGAAGTGTTAGTTATGTAGAGTTTTAGAATTCTATGTAATTTAGGTGTTTTACTCCTAGCTTGTTTAGAGTTTGTTTGACATTAGCAATTTAGTTTTTTTAGAGTTTCATTTGCATTAGGATTTTAATGTGTTAGGCGTGTGATGATAGATTAGTTGGTTATGTTTTTGTTTATCTTTTGTGCTTTACTAGTTCTACTAGGTTTAGGTTACTTTACTTTAATAGTTCTAATCAGTTTAGGATTATTTGTGCACTATAAAATAGGCCATTCGGCCATATTAATAAAGGGAGAGTATGTTTAAGTTAATTCTTGTGAATTACAGATTTAGGAGAGAATCCAAAACGAATCCGGAGAGAATCCTAAACCCCCTAGTTGAGTTTTGAGACGAAATACGCCTAAGTTCTCCATATCCAGGTTACCAAACGAGTTATTGAGATGAAATACGCCAATATACTTGATTTTAGCTACTGATTTCATTAAAGTTTCAATCTTTCATCTACAAAAGCCACTAAACTACATCAAAGAGCCTAAATTTCATGAATCTTGTTTCAAGATCCACATCAATATTGTTTTGCATGTGCATGGCTATTGTTCAGCCACCATAAGGACAATCTACCTTGCCTCATTAGAACATGTTCTATGTGTGAAGTCACCCCCGGGGGGTTTGCGCTTTGTCCTTCCAAAAAGCTTCCTGAGCGATAGTGTTGGATCTTAGTCATAAGCAAACCTACCCAACCATGACATTTGTTCTCTTGTTTCTGACTTGAGAACTGGAGTGCGTCTTACACGTGGCCACCTCTTTAAGCAAGGGTATGAAGCGTGGGATCAATCTCTTAGTCATGGACCCTTTCAGCCATAACCTAAACCTGGCCATAGTTGAATGTAGAACTGGACTTCAGGTTGAGAACTTTGCATATTATTATTTTAATTGTGCATATTTGTGTGTTGTGTGCCTTTAATTGTTATATGTTGCGTAAATTTTAGAAATAAAATCATCATGCGAATTTACGTTATTCAAAAAGCAAAAAACGAGCTTCCGTGTTGCTTGCGCGTCGCGCATATGCTCAGCGTGCAGCGCCAGAATGGTTGAGTCAAGTGCAATCCACCTGCGTGTAGTGCTGCGCTCAGTGCAGCGTTTCCGCGTGCAGCGCAGGTCTATCCTGCTTGCTGCGTCTCGTCCTTGCTCCGCGCGCATTGAGCCATTGACCCAATGTGGAGCATACTATTATGTTTGCGTACGACTTAGTCTATTTCGTGCATGCTTAATTTCAGCACCCACGATTCTATTGTGTTGCCAATTTCCATCTTGAAAACATTTCCATCCTTTTTTCTTTTATTTAAAAAAAAAAATCATCTCAAGAAAATATTTTCAATCTCTAATCTCCTACCTATTTTGAAAATGCTATCCCCATCTTTGACCAAACTATATCTCCCATATTTTTTCTTAAAAAAATAATCTCCATCTTTTTTGAAAAAAATCATCCCCAATCTTTTTTTCAGAAATCATTCTCTTATCTTTTTCAAAATCTCATCCCATCTTCAATCTCCTATCTACTTCAAAATTCTATCTCCACCTTTTTTTCAAAAAAAATCTCCATCTTTTTTCCTATCATATATATTTTTTCCAAAAATCCATCCTATATCCTATCTTTTCATGTATATCATCCCCTTTATGTGCACATCATTTAATATTTCTTTTAGTGTCCATCTTGTTGTAAAAGTCTCATCCGCTTAGAAATTCTAACTAGACTAGAAGTCCGTTTGACCCAAATGTCTAGATTCAATCAGTTTCACTCCATTTAGAGTTCTTAACCCCGTATAACTCTATCCATGGTAGGAGTCTTAATTCGCTTGAGTGCCATCCATCTTACAAGTCTATAATCCATAGAAAGTCCATGCATAATAGGAGTCCAAAATCGTTAGAGTTCTATCCATCTTAGGAGTCTAAATCCATTAGAATTCCGTTCATCTTAGCAATCTCGAATCCATTTTAGGATTCCAAATTCATCAGAATTTCGTTCATTTTAGGAGTCTAGTTCCACTAGAGTCTCATGCATATTAGGTTTCTAGCCTCCTTGAAAGTTCATCAGATCTAGAATTCTAACGTCATTAGAAGTCCAAGTCTAGGATTCTGAAGTCATTAGAATTTCATATCAATTAGGACTGCAGTCATACTAGAATCCTCTTGCATTGCGTAGTCCATCATTCATACACTTCATGCATAACAAGAGTCATTAGGCATTTAGGAGTCTCAGTGCATCCATACTCTCCATTTCATTTCATGCATTCCGCATTTAGTAATCCTGAACTACAAGCGATCTGATTTCCTCTTTTGGGATATGTAGGCAGCCTTTACAGGTTCGAACACATAGATTGAGTCATGCATCCAAAAAAGTCATTCATACATGCATTATGTCCAGATGCATTCAAAAAAAAAAAAAAAATCATCATGCATATAGGATATTCAGATTCGTTCCTAGAAGCTCAACTTTTAAGCAAACATACATTCTTTCATTCCATTTCTCTCTCCATCACCATTCTATCTCTAAATCTCCTCTGATGATCTATGTAGAAATCAAGCGACATTGAAATGGGCAGTCCATCCAATAACGAGCAACAACTTGTTGAAATGGCTAGAGCTTTAGCCAAATTGTCCAGCATGATGGAAGAAACACTACTACATTTTTGGTCGGTCCTAAAAGTACCTTAGAATACCGCAAGTGTACGGGTCAATTAAAGTAAATATAGGGTAAGCAAGATATCGTTTCCCACAAGGAGGTATAATCAACTACCAAATTAAGAGACACTAATATTATCTAGACGATCCGGAAATAGTGATTGGTGGTGATAACTAAACTAAAATAATATGAACTACTACTAATTCTAATACTAAAAACGTCAAACAATAGTTAAGAATCAAATATGAGAAATAGTTCCAGGACTTAGATTTCACCAATTAACTTCTGCAATGAAATTAAACTAATTGTAGGGTAAAATAATTAGATCGCAATGGTCGAATTCCTAATGTATATTATCCCCTCTTCCAAGGTGGAGAACGTATATTTGAATACTAAACTTATGCCTACTTCCGTGGTCACAAAATTTAGAACAAACTCATTAAGAATAAGAATTCAATAAAAGACCACCCTAAGAGTATAACTATTCCTAAAATTATACTACTTAGCGTTTAATAATCCCATGAACTAATATTGGAAATTCACTTCCGCTAATAATCCAATACCTTAAACATACAATTGATAGGGCCCTTATCAAAAGTAAGCAATTGAACTCAAGATTATCAAATTGCAATTTCAATTAAACGAACCCAACAATAATTCAATCCATTGACGAGAAAATTAAAAGACTACATCTAGTCCTAGAACATAGAAATTTAGCAAGACATTGAATCTAAATTAACCCAACTAATTAAAAGTAAAAATCTGAAATTAAACATAGTAATAATGAAATTAGATAGCATAAACTAAGAGAAGAAAGAGATAAACTAAGAATCAGATGGACGTCCGTCTTCTTCCTCTAGCATCTTCTCGTCCCTCCTCTGTAGTCTGCTCCTCTGCTGCTGTGAGACTTCCCTCCTTTTAATTGTTTCTCTCCTGTTCTCCACCAAAAACCTTAGTCTTAGGTTTTCCTTTTTTTTCCTTCCGTGACTCACTGTAGCTCCCAATGTGTTGGTCTTTTGGGCTTTCTTTACTTATTATAATTGTTGGGTGAAGATCCAAAGGAAAATCTCGATTTTCATACACTGCTTGCTTTGTCCTTCGTGGGCTTTAATTAAAGTAATCCCCTAAACTTTCTTTCTTTTGTGTCTTTTTCATCATTTTACCTAAAAACAAATCAAGAGTAATGAGCTTTAAAATAAAATATTTGCATAGTAAAAATATACTACTATTATAAATATTAAATAAACTAAATTATCATATATAAGTAGTACTAGAATCAAGCAAGTAATTTATTAAGCACATTTTTCATATTTTCATTAATTTTATTACTTACATAACTTAACTCTTAAAACGTTAAAATATGAGAAGAAAACATATTATAAGTCTCATAACTTATACCAAAAAGTAATATAATGAGCAAAATTCATGTATAAAATATAGTCTTATCAACTCTCCCACACTTAAGGTTTGCTAGTCCTCGAGCAAACTATGACTATATAATGCAGGCATCTATTCTGTGAATATAAGACACTAGGTTGGAGTAACATTTTTCTTTAACTTCCAAACTGACTGACTCTTTAAGCAAATTCTAGTATAACCAGCCATAATTTAATTGAAAGTTTTCACAAAGACCAAAAATAACTTTTATAAAAACAAATTTTTTTTTTTGTTCAAAACATTGTTTAGACATCACAAGCAATGAGCCAAAGACCAACCAACTCTTCAAAAAACATAGCACTTCATGTATTAGTGTTTCCATTACATCTTACCACAACCATATTCAAGATTTGAGTAATTGAGCAATCAACTTGGTGAACTCTCACTTTAGTTGTGAAAATAAAAATAAGTGTATAGTTACTCATGTGTTTGAGGTGTAACAGTTATCACTCAAAACCTACGAAGTCGACTCGAAATAAAATATGTCGTCTTTAAATTTACATATCGTTCAATCCTCCACTACTTAGTAAGACATGGAGCATACAAAAATCGAAGGACTTTAGTAGGGTTGTAATGTAAGGCTAAGGTGAGAGAGTAGGAAGTATTTGGGATTTGGTGCTCAAAAGCTTTCGAGCTAGTAGAGTAATAATTCAATAACTCCATTGGCCAAATAGATAAGAAGCCAACAAATAAACTCCAACTCTAATAAAATGTTACTAAATAACCCAACTCCAACAATTTGTAACCATTATATCTCCTTGTGCTCCATTTGCTTTGAATGATAACATTTGACTTAAATTTTTTTTTTTTTTCATAATTTTGTTTTTCTCGTATCACATATCATATATTTTTTTCAGCATTTTTCTTGAATTTTTTTTCACAATCTCGTAATAACCATTGATATAGAATAATAAAACACCACCTCAATAATAATAATTTTTTTATTATTATAGCCTTCACAAATAATACTCCAAACACCAAATTATATTCCACTAGCTCAAAGCTTTGGTTAGGACATGTGTTTAGGATTATAAGCTTGTAATGTGATTTAGACAAGAGAAACAGGCTTAAGGCTCAGAGGGCTTTTAGAAAGAGATATGATAATGTAGGTGGCTTAGGCTAAATGTGGTTCGACAAAAACGAACGCCTTAATCATTTTTATGCATGCTCATGCTTCGATGTAGTCTCGAAGAAACCAATGCAAATTCAAGAGATTATACTTCACCAGGAACTAACACACACTCTCATTAAAAAAAAAAAAAAAAATAGAGACTAACATAGATGTTTTAGTCTATTAAAAGGCTCAAGAGTCTCACAATGGCTATAAATGTCCACCAAGTCAATCACAATCAAATCTTAAATAACCGTTCTTACCACTTGCCAAACACTTACACAATTATGCTATATGCTATTCTCCGAATCAGTCAACATAAAAACCCATTAACTTGCAACAAAACTAGAAAAACTTTTTTTAAAAAATTCAATTTCAAAAATTGATTTTTTTTTCCTTTTCAGTTAAAAAGCTCACTGAATTTGCCTTCAAATCAATATCGGGACATGAAAATTATAAATTTCAGCACAAATTTTGGCAGCACCTCCCCTAAAATATGGCATATCCAATTAGATTTTCTCATTTTCTAGACTTTGTTCTTTCATATAAATTAATTCCATCTTCAAAGCAATACATCAAATCCAGCAATCCAAGGCTTAAGCCTCTCCCCCCACACTTATTATAAACATTGTCCTCAATGTTATAAATTCAAACTAAAAATAGAAATGGGGAGAAGAAAAGAAAAACATAACAGGGGAAACAAGGAAGGAGGCAACCTGGTGTATGTAGACTGAGAAATGTTCTCCATATAGTTGTTGTCTGGTGTAATGACTATAAGTGGCTGAACACAGGCTTTATCTATATATGTATTTCTAATGACCTGCAAATGTGAAAACAAAAGTAAAAGAAAAACAAGATAATAATAATACTAATAATAGGGAAAGAAAAGAAATTAAAATGGAAAAAAAAAGCTTGGGTTGTCTCCCAAGTAGCGCAAATTTAAGGTTTTGCAAAACTATTTAAGATTAGTACACCAATGCGAAGAGTTCAACGCTCCGAGAAGCTTATCATATGTTCCCCGCAAACATCTCACAAAATATTATATAAGAGTAAACAGGAAAAAAGAAATAAATTAGTCCTAAAAATCTATTAAACCTAGAAAAAGGAAAATTAAAATAAAAATTATACTTACAAGAGTGAGAAAAAGGAAAATTGTTAGAATCCTTACATGACCCAAAAGAAGGAAAAAAAATTAAATGTACATCAGTTACATGATCACATGAGTCATTCAAAGGGAGCAAAATAAGGAACGATGGGGGATATAGTATAGGGGAAGAGGGAATAAGGTCAAGTTTTTTAGAGAAAGGAACATGAGACTCAAAAACAATTTGTGGAACCGACAAAGACTCATGAATCAATCTACTCTCAACTTTATGTTCCTCTAAAGAGAGGACTTCAACCATTGTTTCTTCTTCCCTCAAAACATCCATTTCATTGGTCCTTTTCTTAATCTCATCATCATCCCAATAGTTTACATTTATTATCCCTCCCGCATCATCATCATCATAAATATATGGCTCGGGATGAGAATTCTGAGTAGAATTAACACAAATATATTCGGGAGAGAGATTGAAATCATTTAGGGGTGTCACATCACACAAAGAAATAGCATGAGAAGTAGAGTGACAATTAGAACAATAAGGAGGTTGTGTAATGTAAGTTGACGGTGAAGGAATTACTCTAGCTGATAAAGACATCTCCCACTCATAAGTATCCCTAGCCAACCACTCAATTAAATCCCAACAGTAATCAGGAGATTGGAATAGAAATCCTCCATTAGACATAGATTCTACCACCATTCTAGTTTCTTCATTTAAACCCTCATAAATCACTAGGCACATATCCCATAATTCAATTCCATGATTATGACCAATAAAATCACCAAGTCTATGATAGTATTTCCACAACACTTCATTCTCATATTGACGAAAAGAAAAAATTGCTCTAGAATTACTAGCGTGAATTTGGGGTTCACGAAACATATATGGTAATTCATAAGAACTCGTGCAAAAATTGGGAGAATTTTTATATGATGCATCAAAACTATAAACATGAGAACTACAAAAATTATGATTATGTTGCCTATTAGAAAAATTATCCTCATTAAAAAAATAACATGACTCCATGATACGAAAAAGGAATAATAAACAAAAACTACTGACAAAGAAAAATAAAATAAAATAGCATAAACTATAAAAAAAAAGGAAATAAAAAATAAGAACAAGTTAGATAAGCTATAAAATACTAAGATTGTTAGATTATCTGCAATAGAGAATTAGTAAACTAGAACTGACAAAAGCTACTGGTAAATAACACTACTGAAATAGGATGACTATAATAGACAAACTATTTAAAGTAATAAAATGAAAGCAAAAAGATTGAATAGTCTAAAAAAACAAAGAGGGTCGAACAATAACTACTCAAAAACTATAAAAGAAAATTACAGGCGCCAGACCTAGCTATTGAAAACGTACAGCAACTCACTACTCTAAAAAATTAAAGACAAGTGCTTAACTAACAATAATAGTGTCTAAACTAATATAGGAATCTCCTTAGTATGATATTGAACTATTGCCTCCCCGGCAACGGCGCCAAAAACTTGGTCGGTCCTAAAAGTACCTTAGAATACCGCAAGTGTACGGGTCAATTAAAGTAAATATAGGGTAAGCAAGATATCGTTTCCCACAAGGAGGTATAATCAACTACCAAATTAAGAGACACTAATATTATCTAGACGATCCGGAAATAGTGATTGGTGGTGATAACTAAACTAAAATAATATGAACTACTACTAATTCTAATACTAAAAACGTCAAACAATAGTTAAGAATCAAATATGAGAAATAGTTCCAGGACTTAGATTTCACCAATTAACTTCTGCAATGAAATTAAACTAATTGTAGGGTAAAATAATTAGATCGCAATGGTCGAATTCCTAATGTATATTATCCCCTCTTCCAAGGCGGAAAACGTATATTTGAATACTAAACTTATGCCTACTTCCGTGGTCACAAAATTTAGAACAAACTCATTAAGAATAAGAATTCAATAAAAGACCACCCTAAGAGTATAACTATTCCTAAAATTATACTACTTAGCGTTTAATAATCCCAATAACTAATATTGGAAATTCACTTCCGCTAATAATCCAATACCTTAAACATACAATTGATAGGGCCCTTATCAAAAGTAAGCAATTGAACTCAAGATTATCAAATTGCAATTTCAATTAAACGAACCCAACAATAATTCAATCCATTGACAGAAAATTAAAAGACTACATCTAGTCCTAGAACATAGAAATTTAGCAAGACATTGAATCTAAATTAACCCAACTAATTAAAAGTAAAAATCTGAAATTAAACATAGTAATAATGAAATTAGATAGCATAAACTAAGAGAAGAAAGAGATAAACTAAGAATCAGATGGACGTCCGTCTTCTTCCTCTAGCATCTTCTCGTCCCTCCTCTGTAGTCTGCTCCTCTGCTGCTGTGAGACTTCCCTCCTTTTAATTGTTTCTCTCCTGTTCTCCACCAAAAACCTTAGTCTTAGGTTTTCCTTTTTTTTCCTTCCGTGACTCACTGTAGCTCTCAATGTGTTGGTCTTTTGGGCTTTCTTTACTTATTATAATTGTTGGGTGAAGATCCAAAGGAAAATCTCGATTTTTATACACTGCTTGCTTTGTCCTTCGTGGGCTTCAATTAAAGTAATCCCCTAAACTTTCTTTCTTTTGTGTCTTTTTCATCATTTTACCTAAAAACAAATCAAGAGTAATGAGCTTTAAAATAAAATATTTGCATAGTAAAAATATACTACTATTATAAATATTGAATAAACTAAATTATCATATATAAGTAGTACTAGAATCAAGCAAGTAATTTATTAAGCACATTTTTCATATTTTCATCAATTTTATTACTTACGTAACTTAACTCTTAAAACGTTAAAATATGAGAAGAAAACATATTATAAGTCTCATAACTTATACCAAAAAGTAATATAATGAGCAAAATTCATGTATAAAATATAGTCTTATCAATTTTGAAGCAAATGCAACAGCTTAATGCAACGGCTGATCGTAAAGCAACGGTCTATTGCAATGATATATGCTAATGCAACGGTTTTTTGCAACAGATAGTGCTAATGCAATGCCTTTTGCAACGGTTATAGTTAATGCAACATCATTGAAGACTATTGCAACGCTCCATCCAATTACCGTTGCAATAGCGTTTATATCGGTAACATGTAGCTAAAGCCCAAAAAATAGCCATACCCACGCGTTGGCTATTTGTTTCCCTGCCTATTTTCCCCAAAATTTCTAAAATCCCTAACACTTTCTTCTTCCCCTCTTTGGTAGCCACAACACAGTCAAATGAAGTAGCAAGTTAAGCATTGTGCCGGAATTTCTCATTTCTCATACATACAAACTGTGCAGGAATTTCTCGTCTTCACCGGCGCCGGAAATTCTCTTCCTGGGCAGATTTCTCGTCCGCGGTGTATTGCACAGTGGAGGTCAGCAATTTCTCGTCTTCTCACATGCACTGCTCGTCAGCTTATCTAAACCCTCGCCGAAATCACTGCTCGTAGAGGTTGGTAACCCTCCCCTTCTTTCTCTAACTTCAGCGGTCTCGTCAATTCGTTTGAGGTCGTTTAACTTGCCTTTATTTATGCCCTCTGGTTTCAAGTGCGCTTTCTTTCTTCGAAATCTTAATCCATGTTTTATCTTGTGAAATGGTTTGCTAATGTCCATCTTCATAGAATGCCATGTATATGTGGGTAGTAAACCTAATTTATTGAAGGCTTGGGCCTTTTGGAGAATGTTCAAAGTCACAAATTGAACTCAATTTCAAGTATGGTGAAGACATAGGTAATGTAGCATAGGGGAGCTTCTTTCCATTATTGTTGCAACTCGAACCAATTGAGGGTTTCTTTGTTGTTTGCTTGCATAAAAGATGGTTGGTGATAGTGGAGGGCAGACATAGGGTAAACTCGGGGTGAGATTTGGGAGAGTAGGACAAATCACACTTGTTTATGGGGATTGTGCTGGGGACTATGATAATGGAGTTTTTGCACATATTTAGGTATTCCGTCCTCTATTTGTTGTTTTAAGGTTATACACAGATTAAGATGCCATTGCGAAGTATATCTCATGTACCTCTAATTATAGTCCATGGTAAATGTAAAATGTTTGGTTCATTTCATGATAAATAAGAAACCGTAGTGGAATAATTATACTAATAAATATATGACGGTTGCAACATATAGCAATGGGGATCAATTTTTTACAACTAAAACAGAGGGAATTAGAGTCATCCACTCATCCACGATTGAGAAGAGTAATAGGAGTGCAGAAAATTTATGTTTAGTCTTGTCATATTCATCCATTTACTACTTTTCCACTTATCAAAAGTTTGCTTTGCTGTGCCACCCGAAGCTTAATTCTCTTTTACAAAGCTTTAGATAGTTCTAATTCAAAGGTCAAGTTTGTACTGAAGTGAATTTAAATGCTTTCTTTAAGGTTAGCTTGCTTAACATACTATTAGAGTTAGATTATCATGTTAATTATAGTAGGTTCTACATCTCATGGAAATTGACATGGAAAGTCAATGACTTGTAGATGCACCTTGTAAACATGATATCACTAGGTTCTAGGTATCATTGATTTGGTGTGCAGGTAATCATGTATTGCCTTGAAAACATAATGAATTGTGGATGCACTTTGTAACATGATCTATGTATATTTATCTGCAGTTTGGCATGGAATACAACCCTATATTGGTACACAAGCATATACTCATAAATTTGTCGATATTGATCCTTTTTCTCCTAGGAATCTAGAATGCTTAGTTTTTTGGACATCTTTCTGCTCTGACCTCTTTTCTTCAGCTGACAGTGTAAGGGATGGTTGTTAAAGTCATCCTTTCACATTTTATCATACATATGTAAATCTGTAATGTGCATTTTGAAATCTGAATCCAGTCAATGGGATCAATTGTTGATTGCTCCTTCTCTGTAGGCGTAGATATGCATACGTTGTGGTAGTTTATTGAAGCATCTAGTTGATGCTACCGATTGTTATTGGCCAGCAAGTGTGGTGTTGTCATGTTTCTACCCCCCTAAAGATCGATAGTTTTTTTTTTTTTGGTAATTATCAGGTAGCATTACCTCATAGGTGATAAAGTCATGCATAGTTGATTTTTACAATTACCTCATCCTAGCTAAAAGTATGTTCTCATAATCTTTACTAGCAGTCCTTAATGTCTGCCCCGTTCATTTTGGTAAATATTGAGTCGGTATGCTAGTGTCACTACATTGCTAGAATCAGAATTGAGTAGGATACTGTAAACTCTTGTTGGCTAGAGATGGTTTTGACTTTTGACAATGTGTAGGATATATATCTAATCCCCTTAAAATCTGTTGATGGACAGCAACAAACTGATCCAAACAAGCAAGAACCCTCACAAGCGAAGGTATACAAAGAATCAAGGTTGAGAAATTCAAAAAAGACGTACAAAACAAGCTTTGGAAAAACAAAAGACAATATTGTGAGTTATATTTACTATATCCTTGCATATATATTTTTTCTTTAGTATATATATGTTTAATATCAAGTCTTTTTTCATGTTAAGGAACAAATGGAGACTTTAGCATCCGAAAGAACATGAAGGTGCTAACTCTAAGGATCCATACAATCAAGTGATAGAAAAGGCAGAGCATAGTGGACACTCCTCTACGGGAAAGGTGTGACCAAGACTAATCTAAAGAAAGGGGGCACAAAATGTGGTTAGTCTGGCTTCATATCAAGAATTCCTACAAAGCATTCAAACGGGGTTGGTAGAACAACTACGAGAAGCTAATCCAGGTATAGATCTTGTGGTTCCCGACTTGGTACCATCTAGTGCAAAGGATGCAACTAACTATTACTAGGCCCGAAGCCGATGAGCGAGAATGGTGAACAACAATTATCTTGTGGGACACACTTGTTAAATCAGGTAAGATTTATGACACTAATTAGTATTAAGAGCCAACCATTATAGAATCAACAATACTTTTTTAATTCCTTGGGCCAAATTTCTTTAAATCATTGCTGCTCCACCATATTAGTATGAACGTAAAACACGATTAGCTTTTCTTCTCTACCTTCAACTCTCTACTTTCCTTCAAGCCGTCACCAATTCACCTTTTTTGCTTCTTATATTTTTGCTACATATAGTGTTGCTTGTTGTGATATGCTTATGTAAAGAGTGGTTCATATATAGATGTTATTTGTGATCTCCCATGTTTAGAGTTGCTTGTTGGCTGCTTGTAGTTATATATTTTTATTTGGTAGAATTGTTACTAATTTGCAGTTCAAATTGTTGCTAGTTTTAGGAGTTAGTTGCTAGTGCATCTTGTGATGACAAAGTGTTTATACATTATATCATGACTCTACAAACAGCTTGAATTACTCGTATAGGTAATTTTAATGTTTGCAAACAAGACTTGTAATATCTTTTGCATAATTCCATAGGTACCGGCGCGAGCAAACTCAATCACATGAAGAACAATTACAACTACACAATTGACAAGTTTCTGGTTTGTGGATCTCGCTTGCAAGTGCCACATGGTTAGGGGATTAATTAATTACGAAACTAGTATCTTATTTTTTGGTGAATATATTTACGTTGAAGTAAATATATTTTTGGTGACTATATTTTAGGTTGGAACTTGGAAGCAAATATATTTTGGATATCAAAGTACTTTTAGGATTTGATATATATACTATAGTACTATAAGTACTTCATTTTGTAAAGTGTCGAATGATTGGATGATATTGGATATATTAATTGGTATTTTTCGAAAATTTAAGTTTTTGTCATCATGATCAACGGCAGGTTTTGGAATTATTTCAGCTTTGCGTCATTATCAAATTAGCAGGTCAACATATGACTTTATTGAATTGTTGCCATAATCTTAACCACATATGACATATATATATAACATTGTATAGCAACGGTTTTAATTGCTCACGTGATACTGTAAAGGCGTTACAATAGGCACTAATAATGTGTTGCATCATATGTAATGCAACGGTTCATGTGATACCATATAGGTGTTGCATTAGACCATAAACACATGTTGCATTAGAACTATTGCAACGGTTTACTGCTGTTGCAATGAGTCGTTGCAATAGGTGTCCTTGACCGTTGCATTATATCTAATGCAAGGGCAAAGCAACAAAGAACGGTTGTTGTGGACTCATGCAATAGCTTTATTGCAACGGTTATCGTGTCTATTGCAACGGTTTTTAGTGGTTGCATTAGCTCAATTATGTAGTAGTGAAATAGCTATAAGGCTTGAGAAGATCGAGTCTGGTGAGTCTCCTGGATTCAACAAGACAATGAAGAGTGTTGTTCATAGGGTAACCAATGCAAATTCTTATTTTGAGCCCATTGATAACACCAAACTGAAAGGGAAACTTCCTGAAGAGTTCTCTACAACTGACATCCCTAAATTCAAACCAACCGATAATCCAAAATATTATTTAAGGAATTTTCGGGCAACCATGATCATCAAATCGGTTGACCACCGAACTTTACCCAATGGTATTCCGGTGTCGTTGGACCTAATATGTCGAATTGGTTCTATTCCCTAGGCCCCAAGCAAATTGAAACTTGGGAATGCATCACTATTGCTTTCATAAAACAATATGAATCGAATGCACAAATGCAAACCTCCCTTAGAGAACTCGAGGTTCTTAAACAAGGTGAAAATGAAGGTTTTACCACTTATCTGAATAGGTGGAGAGAGAAATCAACCCATATGGTATCAAGGCCTGCAGAAAAAGACTTGATACGAATATTCGTTTCTAACCTCCTCCCTAAATACAAAAACCACCTCAAATACTTGGGTATTGATAGCTTCGCAAGAGTATATGATGTGGGTATCCAGATTGAGAATGATTTGCTGAAAAATACCGAAGATAATGACCTCAATGTCATAGAAGTAGACATATCTCCGAGCCCAATCACTCATTAAGACATTTGGACTCGCATAGGTCCAATCAGCACCAAAAAAATACACTTCTTCTCTTTTCATGTAGAAAGAGACCTCATGAAGATCGAAACAATGAAGTTGTCTCGTCACGTGACGTAGGAGTCTAGACTTATGATTTCATTTTCTAGTTTCATTTCTCTTATTTTTCCCGAGCCTAATATAGGATTTTCCCTCTTATTGCATGTACTCATAATTTTCAATAAATAAATGAGTATCTCTTTTCTAACCTTGCACTAATGAGCATCAATTAAAATCACGATTGTCGCCTTAAAAGAAATGAATTCCTAATTCTCATGACTATTCTAATAAAGGCAATGAACAACTGGCATATATAAAAGAGGCATTCCTCCCCTTCCCCGCAACGATTTCTTCAATCCCTATCATGCATAACACCCCTCTACCTTTAACCTACCTCATAGGAAGTACACTTGACAACAATTCAATGTAAAGGGCAAGTAAAAACGAGCACCAAAACAAAAACAAAAATAAAAAAGAAGTGCAAAAATATCAAAAAAAAAAGAAAAAATAAGAAAAACCCATCAATAGCTTTGTCAACTCGTACTTTCTTTTACCTTCAACCTTCAATTTCGAACCTCGAACTTCATCAAAAGGCCTTGACCTCCACAACCAAAAACCATTATAAGCCAAATCATACCTTCGATAAACATCGGATCCCAATAAGCCCTAAAAAGACAAATAAATGCCCGCTAGGTCGAAAACCCATAAGGGCGACTTAGGCAAAAGTCAGAGCACCTTCTCATTCATCAGTCTGATTATGCTAAAGATACGTAGGAAACCTCAACCTGAGGTCTGACCGCTTTAAACCAAACCTACATCATTTAGCCACCCTTGCCAAAGACCTCTTCCAATTCAATGCTTAATTCAATGCCTAATTCATTGCAAATGGCTCCAAAGCAAAATGCTAGGCCACCGATTAAAATATTAAGAGCTACGACTGGCCTGGTTCCATCATAGATACGTAGGCAACCTCTTTTGAGGCCCGGCCATTTTAATTCAAAACATATTTTAAGGCTCGCCTAGGCCCATGAGAAAAGCGCGATCGCCCAAAAATCATGAATTTTCAATGCTCATCCCTACCCTTAGAACTAGACTGGGATTTAAACCTGCATCATTAGCCTACCTTATTGCATGAGTCAATTCATTTTGGCTCCATCCTCTTCTAATTCTAATCCCTTGCCGTTTTCTCAGCCGCATTATCGCTTCTATGCTAACCTTTGCATAACCTTTCAACACTCAGCGCTATGACCATGCCTCATCTTTCGAGTGTTTCTTTCTTTAGCCTTTCTTATTTTGTCACCTTAGGAACCCTCTATGGAATCTTTGGTCGAAACTTCCGCTAAGCGTGACGAGATATCTTCAAAATCAAGCAATCAAGCTGAGTCTTACTGAGGGTTGTATCACTGGTCCACACAGAAAATCATAGGCTCCAAGTCTAAGCCTATTGTAATAAGGACTTCATTACGAGTCCATACATGAAACCTTGGGTTTTAAAACCTACTTCATGGGCTCACTTAGGCCCTTGGCATACAAAACTCGAAGCATATACAACTCAAGCGCTACAAAAGCTCGTTCTACAATGTATTTCAAATCCAACAGATCATTCTTCATAGACTCCATGTGTACCTTGATAAAGACTTCATTACGAGTCGATACAAAAGATTGTGGGCTCTAGGCCCATACGAGATCCTAACTGTTTTATGGGCTCACTTAGGCCCGTAACAACTACGACGCATTTCGAATCAAGCATAACTTACATGGATCATCCTTGGGGGCTTCCCACTCCTCCTCTTTCAAAAACATTCTTTCAACGAAAATTTGAGCTTCTAATGGAACGATCAAATCATATCATCTGCATTAGTATCATATCTCTGCATTAGTGTCACATCGTTGCATTTGTATTACATATCTGAATCATCCAATATTGTGTCAAGCATCGCATCGGTCGTCCTTAGACATAGGATTCTAGTGTCAATCATCGAGTCACACACACACACACATGCGCACACATGCGCACACATTCACACACACACACATGCACACACATGTGCACACATGTATGCACACACGATAGCACCTTTAAATCAAGAGTATTAGAGGTCACTCTTTATAGGTCGAGTCTTTTCCCATCCATACACCAGCACCCACATCACGGGACACATGCATGTCCCCTAGTAGTTGTCTATATATCTGTGTGTTATTTGTATTCGCAGGTACCTAACATTAAACGGCTCTATAAGGGTTATATTCCGCCAAGGTCTGCGGACCACTACAAATTAACCACTGAAGACAAGTGTTATATACATGGTGCGTCCAGCGCACCGACAACGTTGTGTCACGTACATCAATTTGCGTCCAGCGCAGCATACCACGCCAAGCGCAGGCCTGTGCGTCTGGCGCAGAGCCCTGTATAGCGCGCTTGGGGGTTTCTTAGCCAAGTGGGGCCACATGCTCAACTTCTTATAAATTCAAACGTTCATTAAGACATCGCACTGCGTCCAGCGTAGCATACCACGCCAAGCACAGACCTGTGCGTCTGGCGCACAGTCCTGTACAGCACGCTTGGGGGCTTCTTAGCCAGGTGGGGCCCACACATCTAATTCCAAAAGATTTCAAATGTTCGTTATGACATTGCGCGCGCAACTCAACAAACTTTCAAAAGTTTGCGAAAAATACGATTTTGACATCCTACAAATTCTCAATGCATGTCATTTAAGAAAAGATGAATAGTTAGAAAAATCAATGACGGCACACAAGCCGTCAACAACGGGACACAAACCGTTGGGACTGCAGACCACTTTCAATCAACTACATCATTTATCTGGGAGCGGGACAAACAACATACTGCTCATCCCGTATATTGGGATGCAAATACTCTACATCATTTGTCTGGGAGCGGGACAAATAACATATTGCTCAGCCCCGTGGAGTGGGATAGAAATACTCTACACCATTTGTCTGGGAGCGGGACAAACGACATACTGCTCAACCCCGTGGAGTGGGATACAAATACTCTACATCATTCGTCTGGGAGCGGGACAAACGACATACTGCTCAGCCTCGTAGAGTGGGATGCAAATACTCTACATCATTCGCCTGGGGAGCGGGACAAACAACATATCTTGCTCAGCCCCGTAGAGTGGGATGCAAATACTCTACACCATTTGTCTGGGAGCGGGACAAACAACATACTGCTCAGCCCTGTAGATTGGGATACAAATACTCTACACCATTTGTCTGGGAGCGGGACAAACGACATACTACTCAGCCCCGTGGAGTGGGATACAAATACTCTACACTACTTATCTGGGAGCGGGACCACCAACAGCTCAGCCCCATGGAACGGGATACAAATGCTCTACAACATCTATTTCATTTCCACCTATCATTTCATTTGTGCAAATTTACAATTATTTTGCAAATATGTTTCACACATGTCTGTTCCTGAAACTTTTGCTTGTTTTGCAGGTACTGACGTAAAAGAGTGATTTTGGATTGCAGAGCATCTAGAATTATTCTCCGTCCCGACACGTATACTTTGACTTTCGGTTTTGCAAACCTCAGTCAAAGTGGGGGCTTCGTCTCCCCATTTAGTACCCTATGATGACTAATACCTTGCTCCAATTGGTCCAGATCGAGGAAAGAATAAAGAACGAGTCTAAAATAAAATATTTTAAGACCAAACCATTTTCCAACTCGTTTTATTAACTCATTTTCGAAAACTTTTTTTATAACTAGTTTTAATAATCCCACTTCCTAAAATGTTTTAAATCAACTTCTTTAAGGCCCATTTACGAAAACCTTATAAAAAGTAGTTTTATGAAAGCCCAATTTTTAAAACCCCTTTTCTAGCCCAATTTAATTAATAGAAATAATTAATTATATTGATTATTTTTATTAATAAAAATATATTTTCTAAAAAAATGATCTTTTTGCAAAATGTTTTCAAATATCTTTATCTAACTATTTTGAGAAAATATTTTTTAAAACTATTTTGAGAAAATATTTTTTAAGAGGCCTAATTATTTTCGGTTATCTATTGCATCCCAACTACCTAAGCATATATATCTAATCTCAACCCTAAAGAACACACCGCACAACTCACCAAGATCATCATACGCCATATTCCATCACACTAATCCTCACATCCATCATCGTCCCTCGCTCACCGCTCACCTACAGCGTCGCCATCCTCTTAATTTTTATCATCACGCCACATCAGTCATCATTCATCAGTCATCATTCATCATTCATCATTCATCATCTCATAATTCCATCTTTCCCAATCATCAATCTACTTACTCCTAATTACTACCTACGAGCAGTACCTACACTCCTATCTCCCCCATATTAATCCTCGGCTAATCATACATCACCATACAACATACAACTCTTGCAAAACAAACAAATCAATATCCTTCAACAAATACATACAACGCATGCAACATATTTTCTAAAGATAACAATTTTTTCAAGGCTCGTTTCCACATTCAATTTTCCAAGATCCGTACAAATCAACGACCCCGGATGGTGTTATAATTTCTGAGGGTTAACTAAATTAACTATCTTTATTTTATTTCTTTATTTATTTTTATTATTTTCTTGAAGTTACTAACTTTTTATTCATAATGTAGATTGTTAACTCGTCCCTGCGACTGTAAGTATTGTATATATTATACTAACTCCCTGCATTATTTTCTTTTCTTATTTTCTATTTATTATTCATATTATATGACTGTCCTGCATGCCTTTTTATCACTTACATATTATTATGTTAAATAAGACCTAAAGAATTGTTCTCATTAATTCAGATAATTTGGACAACTTGTTAGGAATCTTGTAAAATGATTGCCTAATAACTGATCATTAAACAATTAGTCTTTTTGTGTGTTTCATGAACCCATCTAGATTAATTATTGTAGGGTGCTTTAAAATGTTGTTTGATTGTTCTATTGCGTAAAATCGGTTGTGAATCATTATTTAGTAGAGGCTAACAATGGGCAATATAGCTCCTAACTATATTGTACCCTCACCCCCGAACTCACTTTTTGGTTCCTGACCATCTATGGAGTCATGACAGAGAAATCTACATTGGATAAGTCCCTAAGATGTCCCTTCCGTTTCACTGTCCAATTAGGTTTATGATTCTTCCTTTAAAGAATTGTTGGCGACTTCAAAAACGTATTTTTAATAAAACCTTAACAATGGGGTAGTCAAATAAACGCGCTCACACCGTGTGTAGGCATTAAAGGAATTAAAAATCCACACCTACACTTATTAGGTAGTTGTTTTCCAAAAAATTGCGATTAATAGGTAGTTTTTGACAAAAAAATCCTATAGCGTTTCCACAATTCATAGGGAGTTTTATCTAACTTCTTATGGGGAACTCGGTTAAGAACATAGCAAGCATAAAGAATAGTCTCACCCCTCATGTTAGTAAGCATTGCATTCATCATAACCTTAAGAGTCCTGTTTTTCCGCTCAGCTATTCCATTTTGTTCGGGTGTATAGGGAGTTGTAACCTCATGAATAATTCCATTAGACTCACAAAATTTCTTAAGAGAAATTCCATCATATTCTCCACCCTTATCTGATGTCACTATCTTTATCTTAAGGACTAGAAACTTTTCTTCAACCTCATCCTTAAAACTCAATAAATAAACCTTAGTATAACGTGAAAAGTCATCAACAAATGTAATATAATATTTCCTTCCTCCCCTATTCAAGGAATTCTTAAAGTCACCTAAGTCACTATGGACTAACTCTAATAAAGTAGAGGAACGGGACACATTTTTGTTGAATGCTTTTTTAGGGTGCTTAGCTTCTACACACACTTCACATCTATCAAAAGAAGTATTGCTAAAGTCAGGAATAAGACTAAGTTGTTTTAGCCTTTTAATAGATGCAACATTCACATGACCTAGTCTAGAATGCCATAAAGAAACAGATTCAAAGAATATAAACGAAGCAAGAGAAATTTTATTATCAATAACAACATCCAAAACAAAAAGTCCACCATTACAAAAGCCTTTACCCACAAAAGCACCATTTTCAGTTAATACAAGTTTATCAGATTCAAAAGTTAACTTGGTCCCAGCTTTGTTTAAAAGAGAACCAAAAATGAGATTTTTACGGATATCGAGGACATGCATAACATCTGCAAAGCAATGGTTTTCCCGGAAGTTAATTTCAGGAAAACCTTTCCTTTGCCTAAAACACTCACAGTGCTCGAGTTGCCCGTGAAGATGCATTCTCCCTCTGAAGCTTTGTTATAGTCCTGGAACATCTCCTTGTTGGCGCAGATGTGGCGGGTCGCACCAAGTGTCCACGACCCATTCGAAACATTGCTTACCAAGTTGACCTCGGACACCACAAAGCAGCAATGATGTCATTTTCAAGCAGGGTTGGCTTGAGCTTTGTTGACCTTTGGTTTGCTTTTAGCTTCCTTTCTTTGACGGCAATCCTTGGCAGCATGCCCATACTTACCACAGACGAAGCAATTTCCCTTAAACTGACTTTTTTCCTTGAAGTTGTTATGGTTATGCCTTGTACCATGAAACCGATTTGGACCCTTACCATTTGGTCCTTTACCCGCACCTTTATTTTCCACCAAATTATCGAGAAAGGAAGAGTGATCAACATATTTCCCTTTGGTTTAGATACAATTCTGCTCCTCAATCTTAATATGGGAAACTAATTCTTGAATGGCAAAGTCTATTTGTTTGTGTTTCAAGGAATGAACAAAATTTTCCTAGGAAGGAGGTAATTTTTCAAGTAAATAGTTGACTTAGAAAAGTTCAAAAATGTCCATACCCTCAGCCACAATGTCAGCACATAAAGTCTCATACTCATGAACTTGATCCAAAACAGACACAGCATCAAACATAGTAAACTTCAACCAACGACTACAACATATTTCTTAGTCCCAAAATCATCTGTACCATACTTAGCATTCAAAGCATCCCAAATATACTTAGCATTTTTTGACTTACTATAAATCATGTAAAGGGCAGAAGTCATATAATGCAGTAACATCCCACGACAAGTCTTATTGTCTTTCACAAAATCCCTAACAGAATTCTCAGGAGCAGCAACAACAGATAAGCAATAATCTACCCCAATTTGACCCAAGAAAAATTCCATCTTATCAGACCACATCTTATAATTTTTCCCATCAAACGGTTCTAACTTAGACATATCAGGGACAAAGGGATTGGTAATAGGGACAACATTAAGAATACGCACATTTTCATCAGGAATTTCACCAGCCATAGTCCCGAATAAACAAATACAAAAAAATTAACTTTAGAATGTAGGAACGTAAACAGGTAACAACTTAAATAAACTTATCTGACAAACGTGGCGTGAAATAATCACTGTCCTAAAGTTGAATTTACCCCGCAACAACACACGGACTCACAGCAATCAACGTCCAGGGATACACGGCTTCTACCTTTCCGGTGTTGACAGAAAAGAAGATTGAGAACGCTCTTGAAAATTGCCCAGAAAAGAGGAAAATGGAAGAGAAGAGGAAGATGTAATTTATGTGTTTCTATGCTCACAATGAATACCAGAACACTGGTATTTATAGGAAGTGGAAAAACAAAACGTGATCAGATCATGGCTGAAAATATGGGATAAAACGGTCATTAAATGGGGAAGTTAATTGCAGCAGACCAGGAGAGTAATCAGGGAAAACGATCACTTAAGAGAGAGATTAAGGAAAAACGGTAACTTTAAGACTGATTAAAAAACGGTCATTAAACGCTGACAAATAATTGACCCAAAAAGATAGTTAAGTCAAGTTTATTTCCCAAGGCCCAAGGCCCATGAACCATGACCGGGCGAGCGGGAGGCACGCGCGCACATGTGGTAACTATACATCACCACATACCCACTAAAAGCTTCATTCCTACTCAACTCAAAGAGTAGAGGAAGATTAATAGTTATAAACCTTACTCTTCCCTTCTATTCTTTCAATGTGGGACAAAAGGCAAAAGACTTTCCATATTCTTTTGAAGCAAAACTTAAGAGTTTCTACTATAAACTCCAACACTATCAACAATAACCGAAAATTCTTACCATTGATGAGGCAACGTGTTTGAAACAAGTTTTCCCTTTGCTCTTGCTCGTGTGAAGTTTGTGGTGTAGCCATTAAATTCTTGCATAGGATCAATTTATGATGCTCTTGTTCAGATTCAAACATTGGAGTTGATTGCCAAAACGCTTCATTAGCCATGCTTTCCATAGAATCCATCTCTTTGTCATGTTTAAGTGATGTAAGATGGACTTGGTGATCATCTAGTGAAATCAAGAGCTTGTTGGGGCACTCACGTTAAAGGTGACCAAAACCCCTACACTTAAAACACATCCTCTCCTTTATGGTTTGTTGTCCTTGTGTCAAAGATGGAGTTTTTTTGTGCATTAGGGACGGACCTAGATGAAGATGCACTCTCATTGTTGGCCTTAGTTGTTGTATCCCCTAGCTTAACCCCTTCAAATCTTGGCGTCAAACCACCACTACTCTCCTTTGGCCTTGGTTCTTCTTGTCTTTCCACCTTCTTTGCTAGCAAGCACAAGTCAGCAAACGTTTCATAGGGATGGAGCTCCACAAAATCAACAATTTTCTTCTTAAGGCCGAGAAGAAACTTGACGGATTTTTGCTCATCTTCATCCTTGCAATCACACGCCGACCATAGCTTTTCAAGTTTGGAGATGTATGCTTCCGCACTCAATTGGTTTTGCTGTAAAGAGTTCAACTTTATGAAGAGTTATTGCTTGTAAGTTCCAGGCATGAACCTCTTTTTCATTTTGGCACGCAAATTTGTCCAAGTTGAGAGCTCTTCCTTCCCTTCTCTTCGTCGTCTATTTTGGTAACTATAAAGCCAATCACTTGCAGTATGTCAACTTCAAAATAGCATGATCAAAACGCTTGTTGTCAATTATATTCTTGTAATCAAAGAGACGAGTCATGCGCTTCTTTACACCATTAAATTCGGGAAGATCTACAAGTTTGATGTCCTCATCCTTCCTCCCTCTATTAGAAAAAGAACCACCAAGTAGGGTTTTGTTTCAAAATAGTGACTTCTCGTGTCAAGTTACGCAATTGTTCGATTAAGAAAGCCATTTGTTCGGCCAACACAATTTCAATGGATTTCTCCCTCGGCATTGGATAAACAAAAGGAAGAAAGAAAGAAAAAAAATTCGGAAAACTCACCAAAGGATTGAAATGTTAAAAGAAAAATTTTGTTAGCTCTGATACCATTTGATATGAATCTAAGATGTTAATTCACGTCCAAATAGATAAAGATCGAAAGTTATGTGATCTAAACTATGAAATTGCGATTTTTAAGCAAAGTAAGAAGGATAGGCTCTTTTGTTCCCTCGAGAACTAGAGGATCTCTGACTCACCTCAATTAGGAGATGCACACAAACCTCAATTTATGTATTTTAGGTTAGACACCCCACATTCAATGCCAAAGCACTCAAATTATTTTAATCAAAACTCACTCTAAGCTTTAACCTGCTTTGGCGCCTTTATTTATAATAGAAGAAGCAAGAAAACCTTGCTCTACAAGACTACAATAAGCCACGGTCAAGCATCAAGCAATTAAGGAAATTTTCCCCTTAATTCAAGCCTAGAATCTAGCTAGAACTTAAGGAAACACAAGCATAAGGAAAGATGTGCAAATCATTCCTAAAATACCTAAGCTAGACACGGCAACAAGGAGAGATCTTTGCACGTCACTTACAACTCAATAATAAGGATACTTTCCTAAAATACAAGCCATGACAACTCAATAATAAGATATTTTCGGACCTTTATGAAGCTAACATAACTAAACAACTCAACTACTTTAACTAACATAACAATAAAAGACATATTTTTTGTTATATGCAAAATCTTCACTTTAAGAGTAAAGTAAAACCACGCAACAAACTAAGAAAGCAAATAACGATAGTATATGAAGTAATCCAACTAGATTAAGTTACTGATTTTCATTCTTTTCATTAAAAAAAATTAAAAGATGTTGTGGAGTCTTGATGCGCTCAAGTTATACGATGTTCTTATGGTATTTTAGGTGCACATTGCTAAGGGATTTGTTCGTAATTGTTAAGGTTTGCATAAAAATCATCCTTAGCGGAAGTTCGGAGTTTTGAGATATAAGTTGTGTTAATGTCATGCATTCCGAGCTTCCAAGGTGAAGTGCATTTGATCCGAGCCAAGCACTCGTGATCACCGCAAGCCTAAGCATCACGACGAGCTCGCCAAGCCAAGCTCTCGTGAGCACCGCAAGCTGCCCAGCCAGCGCTCCATCATCGTGAGCCATCGCAGCCCAGCGCTCCATCTTCTCTCGCCCATCGTGTGCCAGCGCCCAGCAGCATCATAGTCCAACGCTCGCCCGGCCTCGCCCGGCGCTCGAAGCATCGCCCATCGCACGCCCGGCAGCCCGCCCCGCCCGGCGCCCATCGCACGCCCAGCAGCAAGCAGCCCAGCAAGCCAGCTCGCACCTCGCGAGCATGGTCGCACCTCGCGACCTGCTTGCTCGCACCTCGCGAGGAATCTCGCACGGTGCGACCTGCGTGGTTTTGGCCCAGCTCTTCAGCTCGTTGCGAAGGCAGTAGCTCATCGCACGGTGCGACCTGTATCGCACCTCGCGACCCCTAGGTCGGTCTAAATGTCGGCTGACTTTTGAGCCTTAGTATAAATACTAAACTTTGTTTTTAGACCTAGGGGGCAGCAGCCACAAGGGGATGGAGTTTCCAAAACTCCACTCCTCTCTTGTTGTCTTCTCTTTTTAGTTTTTATTTTCTAATTTAGTTTTTGTAGATTTCAATTATGGGATTGGCTTATGCTATGCCGATTGTAGCTTGAACCGTTCTTGAACGAGATTAATATGGAGCTTCAAGCATTATTGTGAGATCTTTCCCCTCTATTTAATTCCTTTGATTATGGTTTAATTTCTATGCTTGCTTTCTATGATTTTTGCATGATTATGCTAGGAATATTACTAGTTTGATTGTGTAATTAATCTAATGCTAGATTTAAGAATAGAATCGGATTGTTTTATTCTTTTATCAATTGGTAGCAAACTAGGGAGTAATTTAGATGCAGATCGTCTTGGTTATTTCTTGGAGAAATTGAATCAACTGTTGAATGTTTATCGCTAGTATGACGTTAGCAGGTCTGTTGGTTCTCTGTGTTTATTGCTGCTAATGGATTGAACTTAGACGCAGATCGGACTAAGTTATCCTTTAGTTAGGGTTTTATAGTCACGCTGATCGTGCTATTCAATTAAGAATAAGGAGAATGCGAGATTAATTCTCAACAATAGATAATTATGGAAATAATTAGAGTCGAGGTTAAATGATCGATAATGAATTGAAGTGGATGTTAATCGGATTCAAGATCTTCCTATAATTGATTTCTCATTTTGTTTATATGCTAGTTAGTTGTAGTTTAGTTATAATCTACTTGAAACCCCCCTTTGTTATTATTATTAGGTTTCTCGGCCCTTAGCTTAATCTAGGTTTCGAATCACGCTAAGTACTAAACTCGTCCCTGTTTCCCTGTGGATACGACCCCTACTTCCATTATACTTGTTTATTGTAAAAGAGAGTAGGAGAAATTTTATCTTTGGCCGGGTGGCGTTCACGACAAGCGCGGCCCGCCAAATTTTGGCGCCGTTGCCGGGGAAACGGTGTTACTTGTTTTTATTTAGAGTGATTTTTGGATGGTATTGCTTGTGCTCTTTGTTTTTGGTTGGCCACTCATATAAAGAATTCCCTTTTTGTTTTTAGTTTCAATTTTCATCTTCCATTGAACTCTATGTATTTCACTTTTGTATTTTGGACAAGAAGCATGGAACTTGTTGCTTAAACTCTCTTGTGAAAGGTTGATTGACTCATACTTTATATCTTGGTTATTGTCTAGCTTTAAACATTTATATTAATGGTCATGACTTGGGTTAGCTAGGAGTACTACTAGTTGATGTTTGTTGTTGCCTTAATGCTAGGTTTGGGATATAATCAGATGTTATATGCTCAACCATGTTGTAGTAAGCTAGGTATTAACGATGCATTGCAAGAGTTCTTCTCAATCAATTTTGCAGGTACTTGAAGTGGAGATTGACATGGAACCACCATTGTCACACATGGAGCACAAACCCAATGATTAAGCTTAAGGTATTAAGTCGAGCTAACGACTTTAAACAACAGCGCTTCTCGGGAGGCAACCCGAGACCCCTTTATTTTCTTTCTTTCTCTTTATTTTTCATCAAATTTCCACCACCACAACAAATTTTCTTTCACCCACCACCCGCCCACTAAAAAGATCCACCACCAATCTTCATCCACTTGGAACCAAAATCCACAAAAGACAACCCGTTGGGAGGAGTTCAATAGCTAGGAATTGGTACAACTAGAGGGTTGAGATTGTTAATGTATCTTTTCGATCTCTTAAGCTAGGTGAAACACTCACAAATTCAAAACTTTTGAACTTGTCATTTGTTTGAGTGATTCGAGGGAGAGGGTTGTGAGTTGAGTTATGAGATTTGAGTTGGTGTTGTTAAGAAATTTGAGTTTGACGAATTGCTTTTCATGAGTTTTGAGAATTCGATCTTCGATTTACTCGATTGTTGGTTTCCCCCCCATTTTCAGTTTACTTTTACTTTTAATTGTCGACACATTGAGGACAATGTGTAGTTTAAGTAGGGGGGAGGGAATTCTCAGTCTCATGTATCTATGTTGTATTTATTACTTTTAATTTTAAAAAAAAAAAAAAAAAAAAAAAATGATGAAAAGAATCCCGCTGAGTTGAAAACCCGCGAGGGCGGGCGACTCGGGCAAAAATGGGGGCCCGGATAAGTTGAAAACCCGAAAGGGCAACTTATGCAAAAGAGTGGCTTATATTGAGCGGGTAAGATGGTGAGATGAAAAAAATGTGAGAAGCTAGGATGAAAACCCGAAAGGGCTCCTAGGCAAAATGAGAGATTAAGAGAGAATTATACACTTTGAAAACTCATTTGCCGGAGATGGTGTCATAAGGTGGAAAGCATTTTCGGGTTGGGTTGGTTATTTCATCCTTGATTTTGTGAAGATTTATGTTGGCTTTCACATTCTTTTGGTTGATTGTTTTTGGGAGTAAGCATGGAATTTATCCCTTTTTGTCTTTGTTCCATGGCTTGCTATTCTAAATTAGTTGTAGTAGTAGTAGTTTTAGTTTATCTTTTGAGGTTTTAGGCGAGTTGTCATTTTGATTGTGGCGTTGGAGTGAGTTCAATTCCTTTGAGATCCTTCAGGATTTGAGCTCACATTTTGGTTGTCGTTTGGTGATTATTGTTGTCGCGTCTTTTTTATTTTTTAGGTGAGCTCGAATCTAAGTGTGGGGGAATCATCTTCCCTTACGTTTAGGTTTTTGAGCGGATGTTGTTAAGATGTGATGATGATGATGTAGTTGATGGGGAGTGTAGGTTGGTGTCGTTAGTTTGGGTGATGATTTATTTGGTGATCCTCATTTTGAGTTTACTCGAGGTCGAGTAAAGTTCAAGTGAGGGGGTATTTGATGCGCTCAAGTTATACGATGTTCTTATGGTATTTTAGGTGCACATTGCTAAGGGATTTGTTCGTAATTGTTAAGGTTTGCATAAAAATCATCCTTAGCGGAAGTTCGGAGTTTTGAGATATAAGTTGTGTTAATGTCATGCATTCCGAGCTTCCAAGGTGAAGTGCATTTGATCCGAGCCAAGCACTCGTGATCACCGCAAGCCTAAGCATCACGACGAGCTCGCCAAGCCAAGCTCTCGTGAGCACCGCAAGCCGCCCGACCCGGCGCTCCATCATCGTGAGCCATCGCAGCCCGGCGCTCCATCTTCTCTCGCCCATCGTGTGCCGGCGCCCAAGAAGGCATCATAGTCCAACGCTCGCCCAGCCTGCCCAGCGCTCGAAGCATCGCCCATCGCACGCCCAGCAGCCAGCCTGCCCAGCGCCCATCGCACGCCCAGCAGCAAGCAGCCCAGCAAGCCAGCTCGCACCTCGCGAGCATGGTCGCACCTCGCGACCTGCTTGCTCGCACCTCGCGAGGAATCTCGCACGGTGCGACCTGCGTGGTTTTGGCCCAGCTCTTCAGCTCGTTGCGAAGGCAGTAGCTCATCGCACGGTGCGACCTGTATCGCACCTCGCGACCCCTAGGTCGGTCTAAATGTCGGCTGACTTTTGAGCCTTAGTATAAATACTAAACTTTGTTTTTAGACCTAGGGGGCAGCAGCCACAAGGGGATGGAGTTTCCAAAACTCCACTCCTCTCTTGTTGTCTTCTCTTTTTAGTTTTTATTTTCTAATTTAGTTTTTGTAGATTTCAATTATGGGATTGGCTTATGCTATGCCGATTGTAGCTTGAACCGTTCTTGAACGAGATTAATATGGAGCTTCAAGCATTATTGTGAGATCTTTCCCCTCTATTTAATTCCTTTGATTATGGTTTAATTTCTATGCTTGCTTTCTATGATTTTTGCATGATTATGCTAGGAATATTACTAGTTTGATTGTGTAATTAATCTAATGCTAGATTTAAGAATAGAATCGGATTGTTTTATTCTTTTATCAATTGGTAGCAAACTAGGGAGTAATTTAGATGCAGATCGTCTTGGTTATTTCTTGGAGAAATTGAATCAACTGTTGAATGTTTATCGCTAGTATGACGTTAGCGAGTCCGTTGGTTCTCTTGTGTTTATTGCTTTGCTAATGGATTGAACTTAGACGCGATCGGACTAAGTTATCCTTTAGTTAGGGTTTTATAGTCACGCCGATCGTGCTATTCAATTAAGAATAAGGAGAATGCGAGATTAATTCTCAACAATAGATAATTATGGAAATAATTAGAGTCGAGGTTAAATGATCGATAATGAATTGAAGTGGATGTTAATCGGATTCAAGATCTTCCTATAATTGATTTCTCATTTTGTTTATATGCTAGTTAGTTGTAGTTTAGTTATAATCTACTTGAAACCCCCCTTTGTTATTATTATTAGGTTTCTCGGCCCTTAGCTTAATCTAGGTTTCGAATCACGCTAAGTACTAAACTCGTCCCTGTTTCCCTGTGGATACGACCCCTACTTCCATTATACTTGTTTATTGTAAAAGAGAGTAGGAGAAATTTTATCTTTGGCCGGGTGGCGTTCACGACAAGCGCGGCCCGCCAAGTCTACTGGAAGTGAAGGAGCTGCTCTAATGCAAAAATGGATCAGTGGAGAATTTACTTTCACCCCGCGTATAAGAGATGGAGGAGTCTCAACCTTCCAGGCACTAGTGGAAAAAAACGCAAGGGCTACGGTGCAAGGGCTGCGTTTTTTGAAGAACGCAGCCCTTAACAGTGAAGGGATGCGGTTATCTCAAAAACCGCAGCCCTTTTAGTGAAGGGCTGCGGTTAGCCGAAAACCGCAGCCCTATAAGTAATAAAGGGCTCCGGTTTTTGGGCTAATCGCAACCCTTGAGCAGCCCAACAATGAAATAAACCCCTCGCTTCAATTCCCATTTTAACGTGAGCAGCCCTATTCACTCAACCCCATTTCTCTCTCCTCCCTCCCTTCAATTGCAAACCAGTCAGCGAGGGTTCCCAACGCGGGTGTTTCATGCGCTGCTTTCCGTCAGATTGGGCTCCATCCCTACGCTGCTTTCCGTCAGAGTCATTTCGTTCTTCCCGTCGCCACCTTTCCTCTCCTTGTGTTGGTGTTCGTTGCTACAGAGCCGCTACCACCGCCTTTCATCAGGTTTTTTCCTTTTCTTTTTGGGTTTTTTTTGTTGAGTTTATCTACTTTATAGATCTAAAAAGTGTTTAATTTCATGTGGGTATGATTGATTTTGCCTGATATGATGTTTTGTGGGTTATTTTTGTTTAATTTCATGTGGGTATGATTGATTTCGCGGCTTTTCTCACCCTTCCATTGCTGTCCGCTCGCTGGAGAATCTATCTACTCTTGCACCACCACCACACGACTCACCTCTCTCTCCTCCACGCTTTCCCCTGTCAGTTTCTCACTCAGGTATTTTTTTGCTTTAGATCTATGTTCAACTGCATACCATTTTCTTCGAAGATTTCCATATTCATGCCTTTTTTTTATATCTACTTGTTGATGCTATTTTCCCTGCCATTTATGAGTATTCTCATGTTAAATTTCATGTTTTTTCAATATTTCTTGATAAATTACTCCTTCGTTTGCCAATGTGGGTAGTCATAAACTTAATTATTATTGCTGGTAATTTGTTTTTGTTTTTGTCAGAATTTTAAAATAGATATGTCCTTGCTTTAATACTACATAAAGTGTTTCATTCTGTTCTGTGCTAAGAAAAAAATTGTTAGATGATAATTTACTCCTTCGTTTGCCAATGCGGGTAGTCATGTTTTCAGGTCTAGTTTTCTAATCTTTAGCTCAATTTCAATTTAATTTGATGATGATTTATTGATTGGCTAGATAGTGCTAATTTTGGTGATTTAAAGGGTTGTAATTTACTCCTTCGTTTGCCAATGTGGGTAGTCATGTCGAGAGCTCATTAAGATCAAGCTTGGTTCATGTAAGTTAATTACTACTCTCCCACTAAAATTAGGGTTTTTGAAATTTTCCTATTATTTCGTGGTTTTGATTTTGTTGGATTGATTTTTCCGCTTGAATTGGGTAATTAATATGCTGTTCTTTTGATTAATAGTAAGTTTGAAGTAAATTCTGTTGTTTTTGAGGTGTATTTAATTCGTATTACATGGTTTATTTTTTTTCGTGGTGCAAAGTGAAAAGTTTTGAAATGGTTGGTGAAAGTTGTAAATTTTAGATGAATTATCTATGCAAGTGTTCATGTGGGAAGGGGGTTGTGTGTGCAAGTGGGCTCTAGAGAGGGGTCAGTGTGTGCGGGGGCGGCAGGGGAGATGTGAAGGGGTCGCCGGCGGGGGTTTGGGGAAGGCTGGATATGTGTGGAGGTGTGTGGAGGGTGGGTGTGTGAAGAGGTGGGATGTGGAGGGGGGACTCATCTTGGGGCAATGGAAGCAACAACAAGAAAGGTGGTCGGGATTAATGCATCCAGGGCTGCACGTCAAGCTGGATTATCTTGGGGAAACTCAACGTTTGGTCGTAGCGGCGCGCAGGGAGTTGGAGAAAGTTGCGTGAATAAGTAGTTTACTACTTTCTGTTTCTACTAACTTTACCCGAATGATTATCCTTGTTGTTTTGTAAGTCATTTTGATCGATTTGTCCTGCAAGTAAGTATGATGCTACGTAACTGCTATATTTGGGCAATGTACATAATTTAGAACATTTGCAAATTGTGTTAACAAGCTACTCTTTACTGTCATCTGGCATCTTACCAGCTTAACTAAAGTAATTTTCTGGTGGTGTGTTTGTATGTTTTTGAGCTGGATTTTTAACCTGCATACGCAGCTTATCACTCTCTAGCAGGCTGCCTCCTCGTAATATCAAACCAGGTCCCCTTCATTTGGATGTAGTATTCACTTTGATAGTGCAATTTGAACTAGTACTCAAACGAGGGAGTATATAGTCGTACTTAATACTCCCTTGTACTTAGTCGCCTTCATAATACCCGTGTGTTTACTAGAGATTCCATCATACTTACCCATTACATTTTCTTTTCATATGGACTTTGCTATATTCAAAATTTCGGATTTTAAACTTAAATCGTATCAAGGCTATGCCTACAGTGAAAAGGTGTGTGAAGAGGTGGGTAGAATTTCTTAGACTTGTTTTGTTAGTATAAAGGTGTTGGGGCAATTGGATGAAGATATTTTTTGTTTCGTTCTTTGAACAATGTTTGTCAATGCATACAAGTTCTTTTTCTTTTTCTTTTTCTTTGTGATCTTAGTTCTATGTTCCTTGAATCACTTAAATTTTTTGTTTATTATAGTTCCAGTTTTGGTCGCTTATTGGTTGATTTTCTCGTTATTTACTTCGAATTATTGGTGGCCAACGCGAACATAGACCGGTTGCGATGTGTTCACATTTAGCTTCGCTTGCATTATAGTACATGGCAAGCGTAAATTTTATTTATTTTAGCTTTGAAACTGTATACTCGTGATGCATTGGCAAAATCTATCTATTCTTGCTTGTTTGATTGGCTTGTAGAACAAATATATGGTTTTGAATCATTTGATGTATGTTTTTATTCATTTATTTATTCAGGTTTACATTGTTGTATTTTGTATTCCATTTCACCACTTTAACTATCTTCAATATTCATCTTGTACACCCTTGTTTCAGAATAATAGCTTTGAGCAGTTCTGCATCAATTATGCGAATGAGAGATTGCAGCAGCACTTCAATCGTCATTTATTCAAATTAGAGCAGGAGGTAAGTTTGTTAGGAAAGTTTGAAATTTCAATTTCTGAGACTATAATGCATCCTTATAGAATTCAAGATGTATAACATGGCCATGTGTGCTGCTAAACTGCTGATTGTTTTGGAAAGTTTTCCAGCTATAATACTTGCTTAAAGTTTTGTAGGTGGATACTTAATTTTTTGTCGTTTACTTATGATATGTTTCAATAATTTTTATGGTGGGACACTGCTACTTGTTTCAGGTTATGTATGACACAACAAGGTTTTAGGAGAAGAGCAGAGACCTGATGCATTTTAGCTCTATTCAACTTTTGTCTTCTTGTGAGACTTTCCTTCCTCAAAAATTTGCTTCAAGTATGCTGGTACAGTCGAAAAAAACCTGTTGTTGGTCCCTTATTCAAGTCTAGGGGAGCTGATTCACAAAAGTTGAGTGTTGCCACAAAATTTAAGGTATATGTGATGCCGTTTGCTTTATATTTAATATATGGATGTGAAGGTTGGTAATCTGGTTGCAGTATCAAAGCTATCAAGCACTAAGTGGTTGTTGGTTGTTTATTGCTTTAGTTAAGCTCTTGTGCGGTTGCACCTCAAACAATGTGAAAATTTTGCATCTAAGAATTTGTGAAGAAGAAAAAGATATGGATGGGCTGTACAAGAGGATGCTGCTCCTCAAGAAGAGAAAATATGAAGCTGTCAAATTGAATTTAGCTGGAGTACCATATTTTTGTAACTTCCTATATATTTGTAATGAAAAATGATACTTTTCTATATATATAATTGTTTGGGGGGTCATTTTGGGCTAAAAAATGCAAAAAAAAAAGAAATTTTCTTTTTTAAAAATTTTTTTGGGTCACAAGGGCTGCGGTTTTGGCCCTTAACCGCAGCCCTTATCCCTCCAAGGGCTGCGGTTTTTGCCCTGACCGCAGCCCTTAACGCGCTAAGGGGTGCGGTTAAAAACCGCAGCCCTTCCTAATTGCCAAGGGCTGCTAGTCCAATGGCTGCAGTCAAAAAACGCAGCCCTTGGGCCCCTTTTGACCGCAGCCCTTGGGCTTTTTTCCTCTAGTGAGGAGGAGCGGAGAATCCGATGACAGCTTCAACTTCTAGAGTTTAATGGAAAATAATATGAGGTTTAGATATCTGAATTAAAGGACATCTTCAATTTCGTTCAATTAAATGAGGAGGCAAAGCTAAATACTGCAATAATGTCATTTCAAGATGACGCACAACGATGGTTCGAATGGGAACACCGGTGACGACCGTTCTTCAGCTGGCAGGAAGTGAAGGAGCAGGTGATGCACCATTTCCACTCGACAGGATCTGTTAGCTGGTGTGGTACGTAGTACATTGCCGAGATTGTGCTCGGAGTTGCAGCAACTCACCATATCCTTTCTAAGTGACTCATTCTTCCATTTTTGGTGGTGGAGGAGCGACATACCAGCGCCGCAAGGAGACAATGGCACCATTGGGTCTGAGTAACTCTTTTGGTGGTTTTTGGTGTTTCTAATCACCAATCATTGGTGGTGAACACAAGGAAGACTAGATTCGTTGTTGGAAAAGAAAGAGGTGGTAAAAACAACCAATGACTCTCTAGTTTTTTATCTGAATGAAGTAAGTGCTGGTGCTTTTTGTGGAGGAATAGGTGGTAGTTACCACGAGATGAAGTGGACGAACATATTGATTTGGAGAACAAGGGAGTGACAAATATGTTTCCAGATCCTCCTCGTGGTGGTGGTCCAAGTGATCTGGTTGATGGTAGCATTGGTGTTAGGTTTGGTAACCTTAAAGCTAAACCAATGGGTGAAACATTCGATCAAGCTGTATGGAAAATATTGGATCAGGTGGTGATCCTAGTTTTGTAATCGAAAGTTTGAGAGTTGCTGGTGAAACCGCCACCCACGGTTGTCTGGAGAAGGAAATGGATTCGTGAAGAGCAGATCTGGTGCAAGTAGGTTAGGTGGAGGACCGGGAAACAAAATTTCTCCAAATGTGGTGCTCTAGTCAACATCACAGCCACAACTGCCAGTAGTGGAGAAGATGAAAAGAGACTTATGAAATATGAATGAGAGATAAGTGTAATTGAGAGTGTGGCTCACTTGGAGAAGAAGCCAAATTTAGATGATGCAATGAGTAAGGGCATTTTTGTAAACTTCCTAGCAGATGGGTGAACTGAGATTTCTCATGGAATAAACCTCTGTTATCACGTGCAACCTACAGTGAAGGAAGTTTCCAGACCAAACCATTTAAAATTGGTGAGTTCATGCATCAAAGTAGGCTTGCAAATTATGAACCCAATTATTCAAGTAATTATGATGGGTCCTAATGTGGGCTTGCACAAACTAAGCCCAATTTCCCTTTCCAAGCTCTAAAAACTGATTTTATCAACCCCCAACTCACATATAAACCCCACCCCAATTTAGCTGACCACGCTCGCCCATTCCAACATAAGCATCCCAACTCACCCGTCATTAATCCTGCTCCACTTTTGAGACTCACATTCTTCTTTCTACTACGCAATTATCAAGACATCCCACTTTTCATGAACCCCACCCAATTTCATATTTCAAATCAAATGGCTCCTCTAAATTTCCCAACCCAAAACTAGACCATCATATTTCTGAATCATAATTTCATCACATGACGACCTTCAACTTATCCATAACAAAGATGATCACTCGATTAGCAACAATCAACAAGTAAAAAGGTCCGAACATCTATGGCGGCGGTGCTATTAAGATAACATTGGCCAACTTTGTCAATGTCGAGAAGTCATTGCCAACTACTATCCACCTTGAGGACAAGGTGGAACTTCGAGCAACATGTATTGCAAGGAATTGATATTAAGGGGGGAAGAGTAGTTTAGGGATTGAATATTTAGTTTGTTAATGGAAACTTGTAGAAGAATCTAAAAGTTAGTAGAGCTTTCTTGGAGGAAAAGCTAAGTTACTCATAGATAATTCTACATATAAGAGCTAATTAGGAAACAACGAATCATGTTCAGAATTGAGTGTTATGTGATTGGGAGAGACTAAGCATCTCGGAAGCTCATATTGGGAGAGAATCCACCTCTAAAAAGTGGAATTTATCAATCACATATACTTTAAGTTGCATCCTAGTAATACAATGGTCTTCTTATTCCTTAATTTTCAACCATCAATGGTACTAAAGTTTGGTTGATTCCTAGCAAATACATTTTTATCCAAAAAAGAAAAAAAAGAAAGAACAAAATGCCATAATCTTCCCCATTTCCAACCAAAAAGTTAAAACTAAATAATACATCTGTTTCAAAGTAGATGACAGTTTTATTTTTACACTATTCACATTTCACTCTCTCCTTTTACAATGTTTCGTGATTTTTACGTAAGGAAAAATAATCATGTGAGATTGTGTTAAATTCTTCTCGATATATACACTCACAATATCAACATTTATAATTTTTACATGTAGGAAATTAGATATATTAATAATTAAAGTTATGCACCTGGTAAGCATGCAGAGAAGTGTGTCAAGTATTTTGAAACGAGTAAGTATTATATAAACCCAACAAAACAGTCCCCAATATTGTTCCAAACATCCTTCCAATAAGAATTCACTTCCAAAAGCTTTCCATTTTAGGGTGTATTAGCAAGCAATTCAAGACTAAGAAGTCTCGGTAACATCACTCCGCATCATAATCTGCTCATATGACAGACATACAACTTAAACAATATTGCAGCTTTTGATGTCCAGATGCAGCTCATCCACTAAGCAGACATACCTGCCTTGAGTAACATCATCATATTAAGTGTAAAATTTCCATGCCGTCTTATGTTAGTTTAGCTTCCTACCAACCACCTAATTGCTGTTTTTGAATTTTGGAGTTCTGTGACGACTTGCCACCTTTGTCTTTGTAGGAATTTCTGGAGGTAAGGTTTTGCCTTCTGTGGGCTGATGCTATGGCCCTGCGCCTTTGCTTTCCGAGGCGTTTCGTGAGTTCAGCGTCACCTTCTTCGCTATTTCCCTCCTGCAAAGAAGCAAGTACATCCGGTATTAGGACAACTGGACAACCCATAGATCCAAAGCAATCTATTGACCAGAAACTAGAGATCTTATAATCTATACTAATATATTAAAAGGCGTGCCTAAACAAGAAACGGTGCCACGTGGCGCTCTCCCTAAGGGAGTTTTACTCCATGCAATCCAGAACAATAAAAAAAAAATAGAAATTGCGTAGTATAGGGTTTGATCTCGAGACCTCAAGAACATATACTAAAGTCTTAACCAATAGACCAAATAACATTTAGTATTATCATCTTAAAGTATAATATTAATAAATGAATATTTTCCTTACGCGGGCGTAGCCCGGGCCTAATAACTAGTTTTACAGTTAAATCATCAACATAAAACGTTGATATAAGCATGATTTTGCATATTTACACAAAAATGACTCAAGGGGCAGCCTGCACAGATGGAAAAGCAAACACATCATGATATTGCACAAACATTAAACAGTGTGTCCATGCCCAGCATAATAATTCTTATCCTCATGTGAGATTATTCAAGTGTTACTCGAGATATTGCAGAACACAGCACCGAAACCATTTACACCATAATTTAATCTCTCTTTTTCATCCATGAAATTGACATCACCGATGACCTCTGCTCGTCCCTTCTTAGTAGGGTCAAGGTCGCACCTTTTGGAGTGGGGCTGGGGGGGAGGGGACAGTTCATTGAAAGATCAACAAGTTTCATTTCCCAGGGGAAGGGCACATGGGATGCCCTCAAGGATCTGAATGACCAAGTATATCAAAAAGTCACCTTATATAAACTAAGAGGGCGGGGGTTGGGGTCGGGGTTGGAGTAGAGCCGTAGAGGAAGACTTATGTTTGTTTAGGGGGGCGGGCATTGTAGAAGATACAGAAATGGAGATAACCCCGCGCCCCCCTTCCCCTCTTATCTCACCAGAAGTCCAAAACAATACATAGAGGGTGGGGGGAGGTTCAGTATAAGGGGGAGGAAATGACATTTTTAACCTCAACGAGAATGAATGGGGAGCATTAGTAAAGAAAACCTCAGTAGTTTTGTCGTTTATCCCAATAACACCCAACCATACGGTCCATACCGAACAAGGAAAAGCCTCAATATTATACTTAGAGATTGTTTGGTTCAGGATATGGAATGGAAAGGGAATGGACACAAATAAAGGAGGAAAATGGTAACAAAATTGGTTACCCTCTGTTACTCCGACACGGATACGGGTGTCGTATCCAAGTAGGGATCGGAGGATCCGACACCCTACTCCAAAAATGTAGCCGATACTCCGACACGGTCAAGAGAGTGTCTTGACCAATTTTCTAGACACGTCTATCATTGAAAGTGTCGGAAAAACTTTACACTTTATTTTAATTAAAAAATAATAATAATAAGTCAGTAAAAAAAAGATAAAATTTAAAATAGTCTATTAGCTGTACAAAAAGTTAAGTATTACAAAAAAAATTAATTAAAAAATAATAATAATAAGTCGGTAAAAAAAAAAATATAAAATTTAAAATAGTACTATTAGCTGTACAAAAAGTTAAGTATTACAAAAATTTAAAATAGTATATTATATTCAGTATTATATTTTAGAAGAAATCGAAAAAGTTAAGTTATACAAAAAGTACAACTCTTGGAATTCTTCCCAGCAGTCACGTTACTCTTCTTAGCCGTACAAAGATAACACATTAACACCAGTACACCACACCTTTAAAACATTATTAAATCATTTATTTGACAGTTGTACAGCTGTACCAAATAATTTGACAACTTTAAACATATTAGTGTACGTATATTTGACAAAGCTGCGAAGAGTTTTCATCTCTCCACCGTTGCCGCCTTGCCGGAGAAGAAACTGAAGGTAATCCATGGCTATGTGCCTGTGTCTAATGGAGGAAATCACATCATTGGGTGCGGCTCAATCTCCCGAGCAAAAACCCCAACATAGTATGAAGAGATTTAGTATAGTTTGACATCAATTAGCAGATCTAGGGTTTACATATAAACCCTAAATTTCAAAATTTGAATGGAAGCGCAATGAATTAGGTAATTGTTCCCCCTTTTCTCCCTTCGTTTCTTTCTCACTTTTGCCAAATGGGTGTCCGAAAGGGGACACTTTTCCGACACGCGTATCGACGCCCGTTTCCAGGCGTGTCACGCGTCGTGTCGGGTGTCGTGTCGAGTCGACACGCGACACTCGAGGTAGAAGAGGGTGTCGGAGTAACATAGGTTACCCTTAATGAGTGTTTGTTAACCATTACCTCCCGAGTAATGGATTTTGTTACTTGAGGGGGAGGAAAGGTAACAAATTGGGGGAATCCATTACCATCAAGTAATGGTAACGAGTTGATGAGGGGTTGAACCAAACAAGAAGAAATGGAATCGGTAATTGATTCTGTATATTGGAGCCTAAAAATAGTGAACCAAACAACCCCTTCACTTGCTCACCAATTTTTTGTCCACATTCCTCTTATTCCCATAAAGCCTATGCCACATAAGTCTTAAAACTATTTTTCTACCATTTATTTACATATGTTATCAGAAGTAAAAAGGATGGGAAAGTTTGTACACAATTCCGACGTTGACCTTTTGTTTTTCTCCCCTTCTCCTATTTCCTCCCTCTTCCTTCTCCTCTTCTTCCTCCACTGTTTAAGCATCCATATTTTTTTGTCTCGCCTCATATATCACCTTGGATCATCATCATCAACGTTTCTTTGTATTTTAGCAATCATTTCCTCTTGTTTTGGAATTCTACTGAACATGTTCCCCCCTACTAAATATTTGGAGCAATAAAATTAAAACCCGTTTATTCCTTTGATTGTTGTATATACGTGCCCTACAACTTCCAACTGCCATTGATCTATTTATTAGCAACAGTTTAAGAGTAATTATCAGTTTGTTCTAAATGCATTAAGACTTGAAGAGTTATGCATTTCTGAGTTTAGAATTCTTGTTAATTTCGTTTTCATCGTTGCAAGTGTTCTATTATTTTTAAGGTTGATGTTAAGTCATATAAAGTCTACTAAAGTGTAAATGTAAATCAATATTATTTAGAGACTTTCTAGAAATTGATTAATTCGGCCATATATTGGTTCTCTTTAAATTGCTCCGGGGGAAATATCTTAACTGAGGTCATAATAACCCTCAGATCCAAAAAGAACCATCAGTCTAATATGAAGTTGTAGAAGTGGAAAAAAGGGGGAGTTAGCTACTTGAAATCGACAATTTCTAACATCAGAAACTACAGATAGAAAAATTTCGTAATCAAGGTATTTCCATTACTACAGAAAATACTACTCGGACAAAGATGTGCTTTATGCCAATATCTCATATTTACCCTACTTCGAGGATGCCCAGTCATAATCACCAGTTGGTATTAGCAGTTTAGCACATCACTGACAATCAGTAATTAAGAGGGTCTAGTTCAACTACAGTTTTACTCAATTGGTTTAGAGATCAATATTGAAATTTGGAGAGAACAACACGCAAGGCAAAAAATGAGCGGCTTCTCTATCTGACACTATATTCTTTATTGACATTCAACAATCTTTAAAAAAGAAGATTAGATACATAGGAGAGCACATAGCGCTAACACAAGGATTGAAAAATTGCAAACCTCATCACTATTACACTCCTCCTTGCGACTGCTTGGAGTTGTAGACGATATTTGTTCACTATCTACTGCATCACATTCCCGCGCTACCACGTCCTAACAGATCAAAGAGGTGTAACTCAACAATATAAAGGATGCCATTCAGGACAATACAGATGGCATAAAGTTGAGAAAGTATATAACATACCAAAAAGCCACAAATGCAGGAAAGATACTCATGAATTATGTTGGAGAGCAAAGGTGAAACTGGATGATCGGTTTGTAAGACTAAAAGAGATCTATTTGAATTCTTAAACAAAATCTAGTTCAACTTTGATTAATTTACGTAGAAAAAGCATACCATCGTCAACTGGGAGCATATACTACTACAATTAAGTATACTAAAGCAAAACAACAAATGCAAATAGATAAGCTGATCTGTGGTTTATGTCATCAAAACTCTCCTGGCATCGAAGAATTTGACCACCATAATTTTTAGTTGTACAAAGCACAAAAATATCATACAACTAATATCATTTCATTTTTATAATTACCAGTACATCTGTGCACAATCGGAGAAATGGATTCACATTTTATGAGTGCGATAAAGGAGGAGGGACAGTTATCTTTAATAGAGGGAAAGACAATCACTAATAGTTACCAGGTTCATTACTGACAACACACATTTCTGAACCTTGTCATAAACCACTATGAAACCACATCAAAGTAGTTGATAAGGGATGCATGAAATGCACCAGTACCAACTCCAGACTCAATACTAGTAGACAGTACCTGCTCTGTGAAGCCTAACAAATCAAATTTTTCGATGGCTTTGTCATTTGCCTCGTCAATGGTATGGTCATGTGCAATCGAGTCAACATTAGCACCTGAGTCATCACCAACACTTGAATCATCATCCGAATTTTCTTCATTGCTAGATTCTGAGTCCTTAGAAGTCCCTTCAATAAACTGTCAAGTGCCAGATAATTATTAATTAAGAATCCACACTGGCAGTAGATACAATTGACATAAAGCACAGCAAATGGCTAATTGCCAAGAGAGGAAAAACAATATGATGAAAAGCAATCGCAAGACTATCACATAAGGCGATATCAACTTTACTTTAGTAGCCCACCAAACTAGAACTTAGCACTACAAAGTACACAACACGACCTAGAAATTTCCTATGATGGAAAAGCTAAATTTCGCGCTACAATGATTTACGCTTTATTTCCTTCTAGTCCTTCGTTGGCTTGCGAAAGAATCCAACACAGAGGCCCCCTTCACCTTCGGCCAAGCACTAATGCACCTCCACCATCAGCCAAAAACATTGCAGCCGAATGCAAATCCAAAAGCCCCAGTAGTGTCATCCGCATCACCTTTAGAGAATATCAAAAAAATCAGAACCCTCGGCACCATAGGGAGGAAAGCACAACGACGTCATGGTCAGTCTTGACATGGACAAGGGTGTACCCTAAGCACTAGCACTACATCTCGCACTGAAGAGAGTCAGATCTAGCCCTTGATTTTCAGACTTCGCTGCAAAATTTGTCAACAAACTATTAACTACAGTTGTCTGTAACTATGGAAAAAAGGTGGGGGAGAGAGGAAGCGATAATGGAGTTATTAGAAGGCTTGTTATACGGACAAAAGTAGAGGAATCTGGAAAAGACATGAGGAGGCAGGAGGAAGGGAAAGAGGAAAGGCTGTTGGATTTATATCCCTGTCTTCAATTCTAATAGTTCAGGAACTTGTGATGAAATTTGATTTGAATCCCCATTCCAACCACTCAAAAATATCGAATTCCCTTTCTTGTTTCCTTACCCCTTATTTCCCTTTCTCCTGTGAGCCATCTAGCCCCTAATAATCTACAAAGGATGCTGCACATTGGCACAAGTTATACACTTCAATTTCTAAGTTAATCACTTGAAAGATTTCTTAGGAGTTTTGATTATCATTGATTAAAATGGACCATTGTCCTAGCTTTATTAGCACTCAGTTCTCTAATTGCTACTTCATGATGCACTATCACATGCCCATTGTAAAGTTCCTTTCCAATATATTTCTCACAAGTCACACCCCTTTGAGTTAAAGAATGACACCTATGATCAAGTAAGAATTTCGTAAATTCAAGCATGAGCAATATCTGATTCCCAACAAAACATTGAACATTTTTATTGAGCAATGATGCGGCGAGAAGGCTGTGATTTTTATCATAGCGTTATGTGATGGCATTCCACATAATGGCAAGTTCAAAATCCATTAGATAACAGCGGTTATGTAATGGGACAACCCAATGTTAATTTGCAATACTTGCAAAAATAACCCCCTCCCCCATCCATATAATAAAAAAAAGACATGATAACACATTCCCTAAAATATTGATCCAACCCATATATCTTCCCAATGTGCCAAACATTGAAAATCACAACAAAAATATAAAGTGTCTACGAAATGAATTCCAAGACGCTCATGGAAGAGCAATTTAGCCACTCCATTAGAAACCGAAGTATTGGTCAAAAAAAAAGTTTCTTCCCAAAGTAATTAGTAAAAGAAAAAATCTTCCCAAAGTTTATTTGATTCAATTTATGATACACACTATCATATTAATGATATAAAATTACCCACATGTTAACCAAAAAAATAATGAATACTTACATTTTATCTAAAAAGAAGATTAAACAAAGAACTCTTCCCTTTGCTTGCCATATCTTAGCATCACATAAGAGATTGGACACTTTCTTATATTATTTTTTAACTCCAACTACCCATAAATGATGAAATACACCTCACAAAGTCGTTGATTAACCACAACCAAAATTACTCCGCATGTTTTCTTCATATAACCTCATCCCCATTTGTACTTCATCCCCATCCCCATCCCCATCCTCAATTTCGAAAAACCACAACTTAAGGTAAATATAAGAAATTTGAATCCAGCATAACGATCTTAACAGTTGATCAAATAATTTATATATCCCTGGAGAGTTGAAGAATTAATATGAAATTGACGTAAAAGGAGCAATTTCATTCACTCAATTCATCTCTATATATCAGGTTTCTTGTTTTGTAGATCAATTTTCTCTTTCTAACTTTTGTTTTACGGAAAACCCAAATCAACGGTTTCACCAGTCAACTAGTGGCCAAACATTCATTAGCCTTGGTCCACCCTTCACCAAAGAGGGTAAGTATGCCCAATGGAAAAGTTTGTTTTGTTCAACCTTTTAAGGAGTCAAGAGAAATAGCCACAAATAATGTACCTCATGTTTTACCAAGGCAAACAACAAAGTGCATTGTTCTCTTTCATATATTTTGTTACCCAACCAGGTAAAGTCTGCTTACACAAAGTGCATTTAAAGACATGAATACGAAAAACATCTTGGCTATATTTAAGGGGGAGGAGGAAAGCTTAGTTGCAATACCCTTTCAAGATTGTCCTGGTCCTTTTTGGTGAATCCACTAGCAGCAAGTTCCTTGTCTAAAGAAGCAGCACCATTTAAGATAGAGCAGAATGTTGGCCTGCTATTTTCATCCATATTCAGATCTTGACCGTCAGCCTCATCCGACAGCAATTCATAAGTAAGCTTAAATCTGCAAGGAGATTTGATGCAACAAATAACAGCAATTGCTGGTAAATTATTTGAGCTTCCAGTTTAAAAAGGAGCTCAAAGTAAAATATAACACTCTATCTGCTATCATAATAATTGTTGAAGATATTAAGTCATCACATAACTAGAGGCCAAGGGTTTAGTCACTTATTTCAACTTGTTATACATGTCTTTGCTCATGAAGAACTTCTGTATGACATTATAATTTAAATTTTAAAGTTCTATTGATCGATGAAAATATGAACACATCCAACCAGTCACTTTGCACTTTCCCGCAGAAGACTGCAGCAGTTGGCAAATGCAAGTTAATACAGGCCAACAAGCATGTCAGTTGGCAAATGCCAGTTAATACTTAATACAGCCCAAGAAACGTGGAGCTTTGTGCTCGAAACTCTAGGTTGTTATAAACTACCAATATCAAGATTCAATGACTAGGCTGTAAAAAATACCCGAGTACCTCTAGTACTTGCAGTGTTCAATATAATTCCCGAAATTTTTCAATACCACTAAACATAATGGAAAATTACGACTACCACAGACCAAAAGGTGTACGACCTACAAGCCAATTACTTAGCATTATGCACAGAATGACATAAGATAGCACATTCAACCTTTGAAACCTGAACACATTAATTACATATTCCATTTACCACTTTAAAATAATTCTAACAATCCATAAAATAATGATAAATAATGCATATATATGTCGAACCATTAACAACCAGATCATACAAGATTTCTTGACTACACCAAGCTCTTAAGCAAACACCAGCAACAGCATCGTGGCGAGCTTTTGCGATGAAAAGTCTCATAACCGACAAATCAGGATCACTTACAAATAGTTTGTTATTCCTAATATAGAATGTAAGGAAAAGTCACTATGACTTATCCTTCAGCTCAGGGTTGAGATAGACTAATAAGCTATAAATTGAAATACAGATGTTAAAAGGCAATTGATAGTGGTGAACGGTTTTATGCCCTGTATGGCAGGTAAGTGGATACGAACTCTTTGGCTCTCTCTAACCGACCTGGTCAATGGGTCTCGGTTAGGAGTGTCGGGCATGGGTACAGATCCGAGTGTCTGGTACGACACTTCCAAAAAATCAGGACGCATGGACTCTGTCCGATTTGGACACAGGTACGGGTATGCGAAATTAATATTTTATAATATTAAATTTAATAATTAATCCGCTAATTTATATTTTATGATTGTCTATTTATAGTATACTAATAAAATTAAGGTATTTGTTTAAAATGAACAACCTAGCCATAGGCAAAAAAATTTAAAAAAGGAAAGCAGGACAAAAGAAGGAAAGGAGAGAAGAAAAAAGAAAAAGAAACAAAGTCACGTGGACAAAGGATGAAAAGAAAAAGAAACAAAGTCACGTGGACTTGGACAACAACAAAAAAAGAAAAAGAAAAGATGAGAAGGTGAAGACTGAAGAGATAGAAGATCGAAGAGAGAGAAGAAGAGAAGGAAGGGAACTAAAGAAAGATGAAAATTACCGGTGAGTTCGAATCTCCGGCAGCGAGTTCGAAGCTCCGGTCAGCGAGTCGGGTGTCTTCTTCTCCTCTTCTTCTCTTCTTCTCTTCTCCTCTTCGCATTCAAACTCTAGGGTTTGAGTATCTAGGGTTTAGCGCCGCCGTCTCCTACTGGAAGTTGCCGGATCTTACACGTATTTCATACCGGTGTCGGTGTCGTGTCATACCGACACAGGTATTCGGCAAAATTTGCCGAGCCAGGGTAACAGAGCTAATAAGATGTTTTATAAAGGTCATCTGCTTTTTATCAATTGCAAAGTAGCAAACGTCTTTTCAATAATAAAAAGGTCTGACAAAAACCATCGCTTTAAATTACGTGATCATCCGAAAAACTGAGCCCTGAGGTTGTGTCTTGATATGGTATGGCATACTATCAAGTTCCAACAATCCCTATTGTTTGGTGACATGCAGAGTGACTCCAATAACTAGTAGCAGAAAAATAAAAAGATCGAATACTTTAAAAGGATCCCTGACAACAAAGACACTAGAGCTCAGTAGATTTCTTATCATTATTAAGCAATCAGCAAGTTCATTGAAGAGCTATATATCAATATATGAAGAGAAGGAAAACTACCTTTTCCTGAAAAACTTGTAAATGCATTCAACATCACGGTCGAAGTACCTGCAAATTGGGACATGGTAAAGCAAATTTTTATTAAAATTTGTGGTCTTCAGAGTAAATGTACAAAAAGGCATAAAGCCCCAGATCTTCAATATGCATGGATAAAAAATGAAAAAGTCTACTAGTGAAGACTTGAACATTCTGGTAAAATGTGACGCACATTTGTGCATTGCGATGAGATACAGATACCATCTGCGGGAAATCAATCATAGTCACGTTCTCATCATCATCAATCTACATGTAAAGACCATTTTTTAAAAAAAAAAAAGTCAGAGATAACAACTGGCAATTGCAACAAGTAATAAGGTGTAAACAATTGTATTATCAACATGCAAACTTTGAATGGAACACTGCGAAAATGAAAAATTGAACAGCAAGCACAAAAATAGAAATCCCCGATGGAGAAGGAATCCAACAAATTCACCCACTCAACTACAAAGATATCATGCCCTATGAGAAGCTTTCAACAACATTAAAAAGGAAAAAGAAAAAAAAGGTAATAGGTGACGTGAGGTGAGGAAATAGAGCAAAGATGCATACCATGATATTAAATTCATTGAAGTCACAATGAATAAGTCCATGCTCAGCCAGACGAACAATTAAACCTATCACAGTTTCAAAAATAATATCCGGGTTTTGCAATTGCTTGACCTGCACACTAATTAAAGAAGAAAATAAAATTAGAATGCACTTGATATACCTTCATTGCGATGGCACAAATATTGATTTCAAAACTCTGAGAAACAAGAGAACAAGAAATGGGCAGCAAAAGAGGATGAAGAGGAACTATAAAAAGGGAAGTGAGAAAATGAGAATGGAGGGGAAACGATGAAACACAACACCAAAAGCTGCTCACTCAAACAAAATGAACACAAATTTCTGAAGACAAATAGAAATTCAACCTTCGAGTTTAAGAGTGCAATTCCTCGACATTCAAAAACCATCTAAAGTAAACCAATCATACAATATAAATTTGATAAAAAAAAAAAAAAAATCGTTGCTAAATCCCTAACATGGGTCCAATAGCTATCATTACACAAAAGTCATGGTCTTCCATGCCTATCAAAGTAATCACAATACAAGATAAGACTACAAAAATTACAAAAATTTATCCTCATTACAAAGTATTTCACAGTCATTCAAAGAAAAGGAGGAAGCCTTACAGTGGATAGCCTTGAACAAGGGACATAATCACACAATGTCGATTGCAGTCAACTGCCTTTGGTACAGGAAATTCATGGTCTTCCAATGCCTGGCAAAAGTTATCAACAAAATTTCAAGCTAGAAAGAATCCACAATCCGGATATCATCATCAATGAAAGGACAATTGGGTAGAACCTTCATAAAAGCAAATTCCTTCAGCGCCGCAAGACGAGACAAGTACAGCCAGTTAAAACTACTCCTATGCTTCAAGTAGTCACGTTTGGACTTAACAGCCCTAAACGAAACTCTACCTAGTCTATGTAGCTTCATCGCCATCACTGTTCCATCTTCATTGGCAACCTCGAATATATCTAATACCCCACGAACAAATAAAATTTGCTTAATGTTATTTCTAAATCACCACAAGAATAAAAAGGCAGTAAGCTCCAAATATCAATAGGCTTTACCAGATTCCTTTCCGACTCCAATTTGACGGCCAACACTACTGAATACACCACGATTGACCAACGTCTTAATGGCAAGGAAGTCATACCCAAGGTAGGTTAACCTAAAACCATCATCTATACAAAGTGCCCAGAAATGGTATTAACAAAACACTGAAAAACCATCATCTATACAAAATGCCTGCAAAATAGTACTATTACAAAAACCAAATAAATTGAGAAAACACAAGAGATTACACAACAATATTGATAGAAAAGAGCAAAGAACAAATGACTAACATTTAGAAGAATCATGATGCAGCAGCTTGTGCTTAAGCAAATTCTTCAACACCTTATAAGTACCGCCATGTCTATAATTATTCACAAAATAAAGTATAAATTTAGTTCCATGACTATTAAATTACAGATATTACAAAAAAAATTAAAAAAGGAACTTCTGAAATCGAGAATGTGAACAGGAATTACTTGAGGGAAGCAATGCGATCAATAAGCTCGGAAGGGACGATTTCGTGCTGCAATAGTCACACTCGATGTAAATTCAGAAGAAAAAAAAAGTAACTAAATTGGAAGTGTTACGATAATTAAAGAAGCAGAAACAGATAAAGGAGTGTGAGAGAGAGAGAAAAAGAGTAGATTACATTGCGCATGCCCAATTCAACGGCGGTGAGTACCCGGAAATCATCTCTGGTGAGATATCTTAGAGCGTTCACGTCCAGTTTCATGGCTGCTGTAATTTTGTTTGCAGAGGAGAGCAGATAACAAATAAACAACCAAATAAAACAAACAACAACTCAACACAACAACAAGCAATTAACATTAGAATTTAGGTATGTAGGTTTAAATTAGATTACCTAAATTCGAATTTCTGGAGTTGGATATGGAGACTGGAAAGTGGCGGGTTGTGGCGTCCGGCGTCAGGCGTGGACGCGTTAAGGTGGTGCGAGTTGACTTGCTGATGCGTCGATGGTGAAAATTACTCGTTGCTCGCACAGAGGAGAACGGAAAAGAGTTCGGCACCGGTGCTCCGGTGGCCTGGTGCAGTGCGGTGGTCCGACTAGAGAGAGAAAGAGGGTAAGTGGCTAGGGTTTACGGGTGGTTATGAAAATTCTAAGGTGGTTATATTTGAAAAGTTACCACCTAAGAAGTGGGGTTAAAACAAGTGTCAGCTATATAATTTGCCAACTCATATCCTACTCATCTTCTACTCAACTCTATTACTTTTATTCTCTGAAATTCCAAAAATCATTTTAGATGATTTTCTGTAAATTTCTAAAATAATTAAAATTTTAAAAGTAATTTGAAAAATAAAATCAGAAAATTTGTTTTCTAGAAAGAATTTTTTTTTTCCAACTCTATTTCCATAATATTTTTAGCAGCAAAATATTTTCTCTCTCCACCGTTCTTCGTCCATGTTCATGGTACAAAACATAATCACTCATTACTCCGGAATATAGTTGACTGTAGAATAAGGACTAGGCTCGCAAACTATTTGAGCTCGGCTCGAAATTTTCTAGAGCCGAGCATAGCAAAGTTCGATTCAAAAAGTTTGTGAGTAGGCTCGAAATATGTTTTAACTATATAATTTTCCACATTATAGTAATTAAATGAAAAGTTACACTTATATTTATGCACAATACTTGTGAAAAAACTCAAAGTAGTCTAAACCTATTTTTAGAATATATGTAATATATTTTTGTAACTCAAGTTGAGTTTTAAGTTAAATTAAACTAGAAAATTTAAGCTCAAAAAAGCTTGAGACCGGCTCGAGTTCGAGTAAAAGTGTAACGAGCCGAGCCGAGCTGAGCAACCCTAGGCTTGGTCTCGGTTCAGCTCATTAACACCCCTAATAAGGACGCTGGAACTAGGCTAGAGTTTAAGATCTAAGTACGAGCAAATGGTGGATGAAACTTGCTTCCATGGACTAACTTCATCGCGTATTTTGTATTCAAGGATAAGTAAATTTGCTAAAGTCCATTTCAGACGACACATAAAATAGCGCGTGATAGGAGATGAAGATGGAGATGAATTGGCTTGAATACATGAATTAGGTTATTGAAAAACCTTATCACTTGCTTCCATGGACTATATTTCATCATGTGGTGTTGTGAATTCATGGCTACAGAAGTGTGTTAATGTCAATTTTAGAGAAACCTTTCCTTAAGTCCCCCTTCTCTCCAGTAGCACATGATAAGGGGTTCTAGCTATCGTGCGCTTAGCTTTCAATGGGACAAAAGAAGAAGTAAGCAGGAGCGGCAACTGGGTCACTGGCACTGGGGTTGACTCTAAAATCCACTGAGCAACAGACTGATGGGAGAAATAAGCCTATTGAAGAGGAGGCTAATGAAACAATAACTAAGGAGAATGATTTCTACTAGTGAAGTTATGAAGGAAAAGGGTAGCAGTAGTTTACCAAGCAACTTGAATGAAGACGCTCAACGTAAATGGCAGAGTTTCTGTAACACGCCGTAATTTTCACTCTTTATTTTTGGTGTTAGTTTATTTTAAAATGATATTCTTTTCGTAAAAATAAATAAATAAATAATTTATTATTTTCTCTAGATCAATGATTTTTATTCTTTATAATTTGGGAGCCGAATTAATATTTTATTATATGGTGTGTTAATGTGTGCATTATATTTATATTTATAATATAATTCATTAGAATTATTTTCATTATTAAGTATTTTCAAAGTTTAGGCGCGATTTAGGAATTAATCGTTTTATCGCGTAACGGGCTTTCGGAGCATGGATCATTGTTGAATTGGGCCGAAAGTTTTGTGTGGGTGTTGGGCTTGGGGCAGCCGGCCAAGTGAAGGATTAAGGGGAGCCTTCTCCTTTTCTTTTCTCTTTTGTTTTTCTCATGACTCTTTGTTGCTTTGTAACCCCCTAATCATTCTCCTTCATTAAAACCCTTTATTTCAACCATTAAACATCCATAAAATTCTGATTTTTATTCAAAGAAGTTCAGCAGCATCATTCTCATTTACCCCCCACCGTTTCAAGAAAAGAAAGAGAGAAAAGGAAGAGCAAAAGAATAGAAAGTTCAACCCGGTTTTCCCTGTCGCACCTTCACGAAAATAACAGTAACCGGAGATCTAACCGTTGGATCGTCTTCAATTTTGGACACAATGTTTACAACATTTTGTTCTACATTCTGACCGGAGCGATTTAGAATCTGAGCTTTTGATCATCGGGAATCATGGTCGTAACAGAGCAGTACGAAACAAGAGTTTTCAACGTTCAAGAAGAAATGCCTAGTGTCTTGTTGCTACAATTCTCGTTCGTTATGCCTTGGGGTTAGAAGAGGATTTGGATTGCATGTTTAACTCGTGATTGTCTCTTTAGACTCAGCTCTCCTCCCGACGATCCAGGTAACTAGTTGTTATCTTAGAACCATAGAGATTAGGGTATTATTCGGTATTAGATTACTACGTTAGGAATTATCTAAAATACTTTTTGTATGAGATTTTTGATGAAATTTGACATGAACATACGTGACACATGCTATGTGAATACTGTGTAGAGAAAAATAATTTTCGCATGATTTTTAATATTTATTTGATTTAATTAGTATTTTGTGCTTTTTGGCTAAATTTTATAATAATTATTGAACGACTGTTAAAATTGATGAAATCATTTTTCTTAGATCATGTTACATGCGTATAATGTATTCCATGCCTTAGAATAATTTTTATCTACTGTTTACTGTTTTAATTAATTGATATATATGTTTTTGTAATTTCTATTCAGTCAGTATATAATTCATGAAAATTATTTATAGAGGCTGAAAAATTAATTTATTTGAATAATATGTATTTCCGTGAGTTTTTACATGTTATGTGAATTTTTGGTAATTTTTGGGCATCTTTTTATATTTTTAATTATTTTAATGGCTTATTTGAGGAATCTGTATATTAACTGTTAAAAATACTTTTTGAGTCCGAAAATTATAAATAAAAATTTTACCATGTCAGTAGAGCTATTAGGGTTATATGATAATTTTTGTGTGATTTTACTGCTCGAATTTGTAGGTTTCATAATTATTATGGTGTTTTTGTGATGAAATTGAGGACACACTATTAAATTGTTTGAGGGCTTGTAAATCAGATATAATTTATAATTTAATATATTCTGGGTTGCTGATTTTCAGTAGTATATAGTATGCATCATTTGAGTAACCACATGTTTAGGTTTGATTTATGGAATAAAATGATTTAATTGTTATTACTCTTTTAATGAATATGATTTAGAGTTAACTGGTGATGTATGTGTGATTGAGTGTGGTTACTTTCTGTTCTTTTCCAATTATGTGTTGTTTTTCATGTGAGTACTGCGTATCTGTTTTATTATTTATAAAACTTTCTAGTTTGAATTTATATTCCAAATTATATTTTAGATCTTTGAATTTAATTTTATACTTATGTTAGAGTTATTTTCTGACTTTCAAATTTTGTTATTGTTAATATATTGACATACTCTTTTGAAAAACGTTTAATTTCAATTGTCTTCAAATTTCTCTTACCGTTTTTGACCATCTATATTTATAAATATTTTCCTTTTAATATTTTTAGTTTTCATGCTAATCCTTGTTCAGCCTTTAATTATGGTAATAGGTTTTGTAGTCTTTGAAAATAAAAGTACCCTAATGAGTTGTTTTGGTGTTAGTTTGAAAAGTAGATGTAAACTATTTTGTTTTAAAGGTTAGCATTCAACAACTTTTATTTTACTTACTAATTTACTTTTCTTATTAGCATTATTTTTTTCGAACTCAAATGCGTGAAATGATCTCGTTTACTATTTGTTGTTCTTGTTTAAATATTTAGTGCTTTCTAATTTCAAAGCAAAATTTTGGTTGTTTTCATTACTTCTTATTTAATTCTCTGATTTTGACTGATCTGTTTTATATTATTTGGAAAGGAAATTTATATACTCAGTCTAAATTTTAAACTTGTTTGAGTTGATATTAAGTCATAATGGGTGATTCCTTTGACTTGTATGTCAATTTGATAAGTCTAAATTTTAAACTTGTTTGAGTTGATATTGAGTCATAATGGGTGATTCCTTTGACTTGTATGTCAATTTGATAAGTTGACGCATTTTATCTGTTTTGATTTAATTTCCTTTTTGAGTTGATATTAAGTTTATATTGGGTGATTCCAATAAAACTCTAATGTCGATTTGATAAGTTGGCTTTCAAATATTGTTTTGTTGATACTAGATTGCAATGGGTGGTTTCATGCACATTTGTGTCGACTTAGCAAATTTTATAATCGATGTTTATAATTTATTACTTCATCGCCTATTTATTATTAGTGTTTCGTCGTTGTGAAATTTATTTTAAAGTTTTCATTTTCTTTTGCGAACTTTAATTTTCATATATATGTTTAGGAGGCGTACGCTCTTATAACATATGTCATGACTTGTGTTCGTAAGTGCTATTTTAATAAAGCAGCTAGATACTCTTTATTAAAGTGTTCTTATCTCTTTAAGTGGAGTATAAGCCCGTGTGGTTACCTCTATTTAAATTGGTTTGGCTATCTATTTACGAACTTTTTCTCCTTCGTTTCTTTTCTAAAAATATTTATGTATGGTCGGATTTATTCTTTTTATAATTTTACGTAACTATTTATTCCTCGCTTCTTTTACAAAATTACCTATAGTTTATTGTGCAAAATTTTTACCTTAAACTTTCTAATACTTGTCTTTGGTTCTTTCACATTTTATAAAATGATTGTTGTTACCGTGCTTCTTTACTATACAACTCTTTTGGTCTTCCAAAATAAAATATATATTATTTGAGTTATCAAATTTTTATACCTCGCAAAGTTGTTTAATTCTTAACTAAAATCCATCGATTTCTGTTTTCTTAATGTTCTTTATCTAGAGTACTTTCTTTTGTCTCTTGGTTGTTTTGAAGTTTCGAGGACGAAACTCTTTTAAGGGGGAATGTTTGTAACACCCCGTAATTTTCACTCTTTATTTTTGGTGTTAGTTTATTTTAAAATGATATTCTTTTCGTAAAAATAAATAAATAAATAATTTATTATTTTCTCTAGATCAATGATTTTTACTCTTTATAATTTGGGAGCCGAATTAATATTTTATTATATGGTGTGTTAATGTGTGCATTATATTTATATTTATAATATAATTCATTAGAATTATTTTCATTATTAAGTATTTTCAAAGTTTAGGCGCGATTTAGGAATTAATCGTTTTATCGCGTAACGGGCTTTCGGAGCATGGATCATTGTTGAATTGGGCTGAAAGTTTTGTGTGGGTGTTGGGCTTGGGGCAGCCGGCCAAGTGAAGGATTAAGGGGAGCCTTCTCCTTTTCTTTTCTCTTTTGTTTTTCTCATGACTCTTTGTTGCTTTAGAACCCCCTAATCATTCTCCTTCATTAAAACCCTTTATTTCAACCATTAAACATCCATAAAATTCTGATTTTTATTCAAAGAAGTTCAGCAGCATCATTCTCATTTACCCCCCACCGTTTCAAGAAAAGAAAGAGAGAAAAGGAAGAGCAAAAGAATAGAAAGTTCAACCCGGTTTTCCCTGTCGCACCTTCACGAAAATAACAGTAACCGGAGATCTAACCGTTGGATCGTCTTCAATTTTGGACACAATGTTTACAACATTTTGTTCTACATTCGGACCGGAGCGATTTAGAATCTGAGCTTTTGATCATCGGGAATCATGGTCGTAACAGAGCAGTACGAAACAAGAGTTTTCAACGTTCAAGAAGAAATGCCTAGTGTCTTGTTGCTACAATTCTCGTTCGTTATGCCTTGGGGTTAGAAGAGGATTTGGATTGCATGTTTAACTCGTGATTGTCTCTTTAGACTCAGCTCTCCTCCCGACGATCCAGGTAACTAGTTGTTATCTTAGAACCATAGTGATTAGGGTATTATTCGGTATTAGATTACTACGTTAGGAATTATCTAAAATACTTTTTGTATGAGATTTTTGATGAAATTTGACATGAACATACGTGACACATGCTATGTGAATACTGTGTAGAGAAAAATAATTTTCGCATGATTTTTAATATTTATTTGATTTAATTAGTATTTTGTGCTTTTTGGCTAAATTTTATAATAATTATTGAACGACTGTTAAAATTGATGAAATCATTTTTCTTAGATCATGTTACATGCGTATAATGTATTCCATGCCTTAGAATAATTTTTATCTACTGTTTACTGTTTTAATTAATTGATATATATGTTTTTGTAATTTCTATTCAGTCAGTATATAATTCATGAAAATTATTTATAGAGGCTGAAAAATTAATTTATTTGAATAATATGTATTTCCGTGAGTTTTTACATGTTATGTGAATTTTTGGTAATTTTTGGGCATCTTTTTATATTTTTAATTATTTTAATGGCTTATTTGAGGAATCTGTATATTAACTGTTAAAAATACTTTTTGAGTCCGAAAATTATAAATAAAAATTTTACCATGTCAGTAGAGCTATTAGGGTTATATGATAATTTTTGTGTGATTTTACTGCTCGAATTTGTAGGTTTCATAATTATTATGGTGTTTTTGTGATGAAATTGAGGACACACTATTAAATTGTTTGAGGGCTTGTAAATCAGATATAATTTATAATTTAATATATTCTGGGTTGCTGATTTTCAGTAGTATATAGTATGCATCATTTGAGTAACCACATGTTTAGGTTTGATTTATGGAATAAAATGATTTAATTGTTATTACTCTTTTAATGAATATGATTTAGAGTTAACTGGTGATGTATGTGTGATTGAGTGTGGTTACTTTCTGTTCTTTTCCAATTATGTGTTGTTTTTCATGTGAGTACTGCGTATCTGTTTTATTATTTATAAAACTTTCTAGTTTGAATTTATATTCCAAATTATATTTTAGATCTTTGAATTTAATTTTATACTTATGTTAGAGTTATTTTCTGACTTTCAAATTTTGTTATTGTTAATATATTGACATACTCTTTTGAAAAACGTTTAATTTCAATTGTCTTCAAATTTCTCTTACCGTTTTTGACCATCTATATTTATAAATATTTTCCTTTTAATATTTTTAGTTTTCATGCTAATCCTTGTTCAGCCTTTAATTATGGTAATAAGTTTTGTAGTCTTTGAAAATAAAAGTACCCTAATGAGTTGTTTTGGTGTTAGTTTGAAAAGTAGATGTAAACTATTTTGTTTTAAAGGTTAGCATTCAACAACTTTTATTTTACTTACTAATTTACTTTTCTTATTAGCATTATTTTTTCGAACTCAAATGCGTGAAATGATCTCGTTTACTATTTGTTGTTCTTGTTTAAATATTTAGTGCTTTCTAATTTCAAAGCAAAATTTTGGTTGTTTTCATTACTTCTTATTTAATTCTCTGATTTTGACTGATCTGTTTTATATTATTTGGAAAGGAAATTTATATACTCGGTCTAAATTTTAAACTTGTTTGAGTTGATATTAAGTTATAATGGGTGATTCCTTTGACTTGTATGTCAATTTGATAAGTCTAAATTTTAAACTTGTTTGAGTTGATATTGAGTCATAATGGGTGATTCCTTTGACTTGTATGTCAATTTGATAAGTTGACGCATTTTATCTCGTTTTGATTTAATTTCCTTTTTGAGTTGATATTAAGTTTATATTGGGTGATTCCAATAAAACTCTAATGTCGATTTGATAAGTTGGCTTTCAAATATTGTTTTGTTGATACTAGATTGCAATGGGTGGTTTCATGCACATTTGTGTCGACTTAGCAAATTTTATAATCGATGTTTATAATTTATTACTTCATCGCCTATTTATTATTAGTGTTTCGTCGTTGTGAAATTTATTTTAAAGTTTTCATTTTCTTTTGCGAACTTTAATTTTCATATATATGTTTAGGAGGCGTACGCTCTTATAACATATGTCATGACTTGTGTTCGTAAGTGCTATTTTAATAAAGCAGCTAGATACTCTTTATTAAAGTGTTCTTATCTCTTTAAGTGGAGTATAAGCCCGTGTGGTTACCTCTATTTAAATTGGTTTGGCTATCTATTTACGAACTTTTTCTCCTTCGTTTCTTTTCTAAAAATATTTATGTATGGTCGGATTTATTCTTTTATAATTTTACGTAACTATTTATTCCTGCTTCTTTTACAAAATTACCTATAGTTTATTGTGCAAAATTTTTACCTTAAACTTTCTAATACTTGTCTTTGGTTCTTTCACATTTTATAAAATGATTGTTGTTACCGTGCTTCTTTACTATACAACTCTTTTGGTCTTCCAAAATAAAATATATATTATTTGAGTTATCAAATTTTTATACCTGCAAAGTTGTTTAATTCTTAACTAAAATCCATCGATTTCTGTTTTCTTAATGTTCTTTATCTAGAGTACTTTCTTTTGTCTCTTGGTTGTTTTGAAGTTTCGAGGACGAAACTCTTTTAAGGGGAATGTTTGTAACACGCCGTAATTTTCACTCTTTATTTTTGGTGTTAGTTTATTTTAAAATGATATTCTTTTCGTAAAAATAAATAAATAAATAATTTATTATTTTCTCTAGATCAATGATTTTTATTCTTTATAATTTGGGAGCCGAATTAATATTTTATTATATGGTGTGTTAATGTGTGCATTATATTTATATTTATAATATAATTCATTAGAATTATTTTCATTATTAAGTATTTTCAAAGTTTAGGCGCGATTTAGGAATTAATCGTTTTATCGCGTAACGGGCTTTCGGAGCATGGATCATTGTTGAATTGGGCTGAAAGTTTTGTGTGGGTGTTGGGCTTGGGGCAGCCGGCCAAGTGAAGGATTAAGGGGAGCCTTCTCCTTTTCTTTTCTCTTTTGTTTTTCTCATGACTCTTTGTTGCTTTGTAACCCCTAATCATTCTCCTTCATTAAAACCCTTTATTTCAACCATTAAACATCCATAAAATTCTGATTTTTATTCAAAGAAGTTCAGCAGCATCATTCTCATTTACCCCCCACCGTTTCAAGAAAAGAAAGAGAGAAAAGGAAGAGCAAAAGAATAGAAAGTTCAACCCGGTTTTCCCTGTCGCACCTTCACGAAAATAACAGTAACCGGAGATCTAACCGTTGGATCGTCTTCAATTTTGGACACAATGTTTACAACATTTTGTTCTACATTCGGACCGGAGCGATTTAGAATCTGAGCTTTTGATCATCGGGAATCATGGTCGTAACAGAGCAGTACGAAACAAGAGTTTTCAACGTTCAAGAAGAAATGCCTAGTGTCTTGTTGCTACAATTCTCGTTCGTTATGCCTTGGGGTTAGAAGAGGATTTGGATTGCATGTTTAACTCGTGATTGTCTCTTTAGACTCAGCTCTCCTCCCGACGATCCAGGTAACTAGTTGTTATCTTAGAACCATAGTGATTAGGGTATTATTCGGTATTAGATTACTACGTTAGGAATTATCTAAAATACTTTTTGTATGAGATTTTTGATGAAATTTGACATGAACATACGTGACACATGCTATGTGAATACTGTGTAGAGAAAAATAATTTTCGCATGATTTTTAATATTTATTTGATTTAATTAGTATTTTGTGCTTTTTGGCTAAATTTTATAATAATTATTGAACGACTGTTAAAATTGATGAAATCATTTTTATTAGATCATGTTACATGCGTATAATGTATTCCATGCCTTAGAATAATTTTTATCTACTGTTTACTGTTTTAATTAATTGATATATATGTTTTTGTAATTTCTATTCAGTCAGTATATAATTCATGAAAATTATTTATAGAGGCTGAAAAATTAATTTATTTGAATAATATGTATTTCCGTGAGTTTTTACATGTTATGTGAATTTTTGGTAATTTTTGGGCATCTTTTTATATTTTTAATTATTTTAATGGCTTATTTGAGGAATCTGTATATTAACTGTTAAAAATACTTTTTGAGTCCGAAAATTATAAATAAAAATTTTACCATGTCAGTAGAGCTATTAGGGTTATATGATAATTTTTGTGTGATTTTACTGCTCGAATTTGTAGGTTTCATAATTATTATGGTGTTTTTGTGATGAAATTGAGGACACACTATTAAATTGTTTGAGGGCTTGTAAATCAGATATAATTTATAATTTAATATATTCTGGGTTGCTGATTTTCAGTAGTATATAGTATGCATCATTTGAGTAACCACATGTTTAGGTTTGATTTATGGAATAAAATGATTTAATTGTTATTACTCTTTTAATGAATATGATTTAGAGTTAACCGGTGATGTATGTGTGATTGAGTGTGGTTACTTTCTGTTCTTTTCCAATTATGTGTTGTTTTTCATGTGAGTACTGCGTATCTGTTTTATTATTTATAAAACTTTCTAGTTTGAATTTATATTCCAAATTATATTTTAGATCTTTGAATTTAATTTTATACTTATGTTAGAGTTATTTTCTGACTTTCAAATTTTGTTATTGTTAATATATTGACATACTCTTTTGAAAAACGTTTAATTTCAATTGTCTTCAAATTTCTCTTACCGTTTTTGACCATCTATATTTATAAATATTTTCCTTTTAATATTTTTAGTTTTCATGCTAATCCTTGTTCGACCTTTAATTATGGTAATAGGTTTTGTAGTCTTTGAAAATAAAAGTACCCTAATGAGTTGTTTTGGTGTTAGTTTGAAAAGTAGATGTAAACTATTTTGTTTTAAAGGTTAGCATTCAACAACTTTTATTTTACTTACTAATTTACTTTTCTTATTAGCATTATTTTTTTCGAACTCAAATGCGTGAAATGATCTCGTTTACTATTTGTTGTTCTTGTTTAAATATTTAGTGCTTTCTAATTTCAAAGCAAAATTTTGGTTGTTTTCATTACTTCTTATTTAATTCTCTGATTTTGACTGATCTGTTTTATATTATTTGGAAAGGAAATTTATATACTCAGTCTAAATTTTAAACTTGTTTGAGTTGATATTAAGTCATAATGGGTGATTCCTTTGACTTGTATGTCAATTTGATAAGTCTAAATTTTAAACTTGTTTGAGTTGATATTGAGTCATAATGGGTGATTCCTTTGACTTGTATGTCAATTTGATAAGTTGACGCATTTTATCTGTTTTGATTTAATTTCCTTTTGAGTTGATATTAAGTTTATATTGGGTGATTCCAATAAAACTCTAATGTCGATTTGATAAGTTGGCTTTCAAATATTGTTTTGTTGATACTAGATTGCAATGGGTGGTTTCATGCACATTTGTGTCGACTTAGCAAATTTTATAATCGATGTTTATAATTTATTACTTCATCGCCTATTTATTATTAGTGTTTCGTCGTTGTGAAATTTATTTTAAAGTTTTCATTTTCTTTTGCGAACTTTAATTTTCATATATATGTTTAGGAGGCGTACGCTCTTATAACATATGTCATGACTTGTGTTCGTAAGTGCTATTTTAATAAAGCAGCTAGATACTCTTTATTAAAGTGTTCTTATCTCTTTAAGTGGAGTATAAGCCCGTGTGGTTACCTCTATTTAAATTGGTTTGGCTATCTATTTACGAACTTTTTCTCCTTCGTTTCTTTTCTAAAAATATTTATGTATGGTCGGATTTATTCTTTTTATAATTTTACGTAACTATTTATTCCTCGCTTCTTTTACAAAATTACCTATAGTTTATTGTGCAAAATTTTTACCTTAAACTTTCTAATACTTGTCTTTGGTTCTTTCACATTTTATAAAATGATTGTTGTTACCGTGCTTCTTTACTATACAACTCTTTTGGTCTTCCAAAATAAAATATATATTATTTGAGTTATCAAATTTTTATACCTGCAAAGTTGTTTAATTCTTAACTAAAATCCATCGATTTCTGTTTTCTTAATGTTCTTTATCTAGAGTACTTTCTTTTGTCTCTTGGTTGTTTTGAAGTTTCGAGGACGAAACTCTTTTAAGGGGAATGTTTGTAACACCCCGTAATTTTCACTCTTTATTTTTGGTGTTAGTTTATTTTAAAATGATATTCTTTTCGTAAAAATAAATAAATAAATAATTTATTATTTTCTCTAGATCAATGATTTTTACTCTTTATAATTTGGGAGCCGAATTAATATTTTATTATATGGTGTGTTAATGTGTGCATTATATTTATATTTATAATATAATTCATTAGAATTATTTTCATTATTAAGTATTTTCAAAGTTTAGGCGCGATTTAGGAATTAATCGTTTTATCGCGTAACGGGCTTTCGGAGCATGGATCATTGTTGAATTGGGCTGAAAGTTTTGTGTGGGTGTTGGGCTTGGGGCAGCCGGCCAAGTGAAGGATTAAGGGGAGCCTTCTCCTTTTCTTTTCTCTTTTGTTTTTCTCATGACTCTTTGTTGCTTTGTAACCCCTAATCATTCTCCTTCATTAAAACCCTTTATTTCAACCATTAAACATCCATAAAATTCTGATTTTTATTCAAAGAAGTTCAGCAGCATCATTCTCATTTACCCCCCACCGTTTCAAGAAAAGAAAGAGAGAAAAGGAAGAGCAAAAGAATAGAAAGTTCAACCCGGTTTTCCCTGTCGCACCTTCACGAAAATAACAGTAACCGGAGATCTAACCGTTGGATCGTCTTCAATTTTGGACACAATGTTTACAACATTTTGTTCTACATTCGGACCGGAGCGATTTAGAATCTGAGCTTTTGATCATCGGGAATCATGGTCGTAACAGAGCAGTACGAAACAAGAGTTTTCAACGTTCAAGAAGAAATGCCTAGTGTCTTGTTGCTACAATTCTCGTTCGTTATGCCTTGGGGTTAGAAGAGGATTTGGATTGCATGTTTAACTCGTGATTGTCTCTTTAGACTCAGCTCTCCTCCCGACTGATCCAGGTAACTAGTTGTTATCTTAGAACCATAGTGATTAGGGTATTATTCGGTATTAGATTACTACGTTAGGAATTATCTAAAATACTTTTTGTATGAGATTTTTGATGAAATTTGACATGAACATACGTGACACATGCTATGTGAATACTGTGTAGAGAAAAATAATTTTCGCATGATTTTTAATATTTATTTGATTTAATTAGTATTTTGTGCTTTTTGGCTAAATTTTATAATAATTATTGAACGACTGTTAAAATTGATGAAATCATTTTTCTTAGATCATGTTACATGCGTATAATGTATTCCATGCCTTAGAATAATTTTTATCTACTGTTTACTGTTTTAATTAATTGATATATATGTTTTTGTAATTTCTATTCAGTCAGTATATAATTCATGAAAATTATTTATAGAGGCTGAAAAATTAATTTATTTGAATAATATGTATTTCCGTGAGTTTTTACATGTTATGTGAATTTTTGGTAATTTTTGGGCATCTTTTTATATTTTTAATTATTTTAATGGCTTATTTGAGGAATCTGTATATTAACTGTTAAAAATACTTTTTGAGTCCGAAAATTATAAATAAAAATTTTACCATGTCAGTAGAGCTATTAGGGTTATATGATAATTTTTGTGTGATTTTACTGCTCGAATTTGTAGGTTTCATAATTATTATGGTGTTTTTGTGATGAAATTGAGGACACACTATTAAATTGTTTGAGGGCTTGTAAATCAGATATAATTTATAATTTAATATATTCTGGGTTGCTGATTTTCAGTAGTATATAGTATGCATCATTTGAGTAACCACATGTTTAGGTTTGATTTATGGAATAAAATGATTTAATTGTTATTACTCTTTTAATGAATATGATTTAGAGTTAACTGGTGATGTATGTGTGATTGAGTGTGGTTGCTGTAAAAAAAAACCAGTATAATATCATTGATGATGTTTAGAGATGATTAAGTTTTATTGTGGGAGATATTTGTTGAAAATTTGTAAGTGATTTATTTTGAGGATTTTTGAAGAATTACTTTTGATGAATTATGGGTATAAGGGCCGGGTGGCATCCCTTTTGACGAATATTTTTTTTTGAGATGGATGATACTTTGATGATATTTATGATTTTATTTGAGATAAGAACATCCGGTGGGATAGATGTAGTCCCCGGTGAAGAACATGCCAACCACCTGGTTTGCGAACTAGGGGTACACCCGGGATTAATTGTTGTCGTCAGAGAGTCGGGGAGTTCCGCGTGTTCTACCCTGCATCGGGAGTTTGGCCATTCTTAGACACAGGCGGTGGGGAACGTAAGCCCATAGGCCGACACGGAGATTGCGATCGACAAACCTTAGGAAGTGATTTGCGAATCACTAGCGTTCGGTTTTGTCTCGGACACTTGTTTTACCTATACTTTTATTTTTCTAAAAGTACTCTTGAGATGATTTATTTATTTTTATCCAACTCACTTGCTATTTATTATTCATTTGCGTTATTTGTGAGTTATATGGAAGTGGATGCATATTGTAGTTAACTTGACTTAATTATTTCCTTTTTTATTAATCTATGTCTGAATCGTACTTTGATTGCTTTTGTTCTGGGAGAACTGCTAGTTACTCCCCACTGATTGTGGATATTTGTTGTATATTTTGCAGGTTTTGTTGATGGGGATTTTCTTTGATTTTGGGCTCGGGTTGAGATGCGAGAAATAATCTATTAGGGGTTTTAGTTCTAGACTTCTCTTTAGTTTGAGATAGTTTTCTCATTTTGATTTTAATCTAAGTAATTAATTTACTTATAGTATTTACTTATGTTTGTTTTTATCACTTAGTTATTTAAACACTATTCTTGTAGTAGTGACATTCCCAGAAGACGATGTTTCCGCCATCGTCCTATTAAATATATTATTATTTCTTTCTTTTCAGTCTTTGAAATTCTGGGGTGTTACAGTTTCACTGGAAACTCTATAATTTTAGAGAAAGATATGGTATTAAAATTTGTCGCTTCAGTCCTTGTTGATGGTATTCCTATAGCTAAACTTAATAAAAATGAAGTTGAGAAACATAATCAAATTTGGGCAAATTCTATTGTAGTGTATATTGTGGGGGTAAAATCCAACTTTAAGCTGCTATGAATTCCTTTGTGAAAGCTAATTGGAAATTCAAAGATGAACCACAAATGTTTAAACACGATGATGGTTATTTTGTGAGAAAAGTGGAAAAAGAGACCTAAT
>CANSNZ010001008.1:150000-152690 GCA_947646795.1 Beta lomatogona | reverse complement strand
GAAGCGCGAGGGCACTCTTGGCGCGATTGTGCCCACGTATCCCACAACATAACAAATGGGAGCAATATAATTAGAAGCTAGCCATCGCATTAAACACTCATATGGGAGGAGTCATTACCTAGCTTCAAGGAATCAATCTTACGGTTGAGAGCAGCTAGTTGCCGGACAATAAAGAAATGGCCTCGACATCATGTTTCCTCCCTTCTTCATGGAGGAACGAAATGGTGGATGCTTGATTAGAGCGAGTTTCTCCAGAAGTTCATACCCCTCATCAATGGCTTTATCCATGAAAAACCCACCGAGGCTCCATCAATTACCCTCCTTGTATCCGCATCAACTCTAGTGTAGAAAATCGACCAAGTACTACACGGTCCTAAACCATGATGAGGACAAAGGCGTTGCGGATCCTTGAACCTCTCCCAAAGCTTCATATATATATTCTCCGTGGTCTTGGGTGAAAGTTACTATGGCATGACGCATATCTACAGTTTTACGGTAAGGATACCAATTGATGAGGAAGATTTTGGATAGTTCCGCCGGTGGTGATGGTAGAAGGCAGGCTTATTATACCAAAATAGAGCTTTGTCGCGCGAGAGAACCCCGAATAGGATGAGTTTCATATCATCGGCGGTAACACCGACTTGTTTCGAGTAGCACAACATTGTAAAAACCGCTGCAGATGTTGATTTGGGCCTTCAGATGGTAACCCAAGAACCGATTATTGAACCATATTCAGAACATGAGACTTGATTTCAAAGTTTGTAGCAAAGAATGGTAGGCATCCCGGACCCCGGTGGGTACATTGTCGGGCGAAGGTTGTGCATAATCTCCGAAGGTTGGTTTAGCTTCGTCACCCATTATAGCAATAATAGGTGAAGATGGTGGAGTAGGAGTCTTTTGGGAAGGTATCCCTGCAGACAACTTCGCTTGCTTAGCTTGCTTTCCGAGTCTACGAGCAGTCTTTTCAATCTCCGGATCAAATGGAATGAGATTTGAGGATTTCAATTTCCCCGTCCAATGCACCAAAAAACACTAAAACAAACGTGAGATGCTCTAAAGAACAAGTGTTCTTGAGTAGTAGGTTAGTGTAATACTATAATTCGAACAAAATAAAAATAAACCGTCTCCCCGGGAACGACGCCCAAAATTTGACAAAGCAAAGTCGTATCACCTTATCAAAAATAACCTAAGGTCCACTAACAAGTAGTCGGGGAAGTCGGGGATCGAATCCACAGGGAGAAAGTTATACTATTGTATCTGAATTCTAATATTATACTAACTAGATCAGATGAAGATGAGTGTGTGTGACTAAACTAAGCAAATAACAGAACTAAATATGAAGGTAAGAATCAATTAATAAAGAACTAGGACTATGGATCACTATGCATACAATTCGGGAAATCGAGAGACGAATAATAACTACCCAATAAGTCAATTTATCTAGAGGCACATGTAATTTCTCTCGAACATTACCTCCTCAAAGATCACCTAGCCGGCTCTCGCATGGTCAAGGATCACTATGCCTAATGATTGAAAGCCTATACGAAATCTCTCCTCTCGAAGTAGATTCAATATTGCGATAATAGAAATACAAATCAGGCCTAATTCATAAATCTAGCATGAACGATTCAATCACAGGAAACAATTGAAATAAAGGGTAAGTATACTAATCTATCAATCCCTCATTGCATACATAGATCCCCACAATCCTAGAAATAAAACTACTCACTCATATTTGGGAAAACAATAACAAAAGCCATATAAAAATTCATACTTTGAACTATTGCAAATAACTAAGAAACTAATCTAATCAATAATAGAGAAAGCAAATAAATATGAAGAGAATAAAGAAGAAGATTACCAAATTAATGAACTATATTAAATTTGCGAATAATCCAAAGGTTCAATCTTGAATCACAATGAAGAGTAGTAAAACTAGGGTTCTTGAGAGAATCTATGAGAAAATAAGAGCTAAAACAAAGATGCCAAAAAAATGTTCTAACTTTCCTATTTATACTAAATGTTCGAAATTCATTAAATGAGCGCGTGCGGAGAAGCGCCGATCGGGCCAAGTCACCGATGGGATCGGGCTAAAACCAACGCAGAAATCTAAACTTAGACTCGCCCGATGAGATCGGGCCGACCCGCCCGATGGGATCGGGCCGCACACCAACATGAGCATCCAGCACACAAAGAACGCCCGATGAGATCGGGTCGACTCGCCCTATCGGGCTCCACAGCGTAACAACGAACGGGCGACAGAGCCCGATCGGCCCGCAACAACTTGATCCAATGGCCACTAACGCCTGTCGGGTCGAAGCCCGATGCTTCCTTCCTTGGCCCGGATGCCAAGGCTTCACTTCTTCTTTTGTCCAAGGCCTCGAAAAAGTATTCTCGGGACCCCTAACTCATCATAAATGCCTTCGAGCTTCTCCATTCGATTGTAATGGTCGGATAATAGCGGAAAATAGGAGATAACTCCCTAAAACCCGTAATCGACACGTAACGTAAAACCACAACTAGATGGAGAGAGTTAGCATAAAATGGCTCCTAAGAGCACCATTGATACACATTTTAGCTCAAATACAGGGGGAAAAACACTATATAAAACCATAACATCATTGGACTAGCGGCGGTTTTCATTAAAACCTGCTGTGGTTGAATGCCGCAGCAAAGCCAAACCGCTGCGG
>CANSNZ010001008.1:0-147500 GCA_947646795.1 Beta lomatogona | reverse complement strand
AACTTGAGGCTATATCGAACATGAACCTCAACACATAGTAGCCACACTCGGTTCCCCCTGGTTGCTGAGCACACTAATCATAGAATTACATAAAAAATCATGTAATTAACATACATGGTTGTTTTTTGCTAAAAGAAAGAAGTATGTAGCTTAACTAATATGTATCACCTTCATTGCTTTCCATTCAGGTATTTTTCCCGTGCTCTTAAATTTCTTCAAAGAACTGTAGTTAAGTTAATTTCATGTGAGAAGTGGCCAAAGAATGGAATTAGTAAAAAGTGTAATGCTTATTAGCATTTTAAATAACAAATTTACCTATTTATGCATGATTTGAGGAATAAGTGTCGTGGTGGATCTTGAGTTGTAGAATCAAAATGATATACTGTGTTGTTTGAAGGACAAATCACAACGAGCGACCAATGAAGACTAAAATGCCAAAAAAGTTAGGAAGCAATCATGTGAGTACTTCTATTGTATATATATTGATAATTAAAGTGGTAAAAATAGATACAAGGTTAAGAACTATACTCTTCAAAACAAGGGGCAAGTATGAACTTATGTTGTGCACGTAGAGATGTTTTGATACATAGCCAAATATACTCCTTCACCTCATTTGTGTTTTGCAAACAATTGCCGGCTCGGGTGAAATTTGGACATAACCACCCAAATTGCTCTTGTATGCTCTTGCGTCCACAATCATCTTGGAGTAATCTTTAAAGCACAACCAACTTCGTAACATAAATATATTATTGTATATTGCAAGTCATTTTTATTTACTTCAAAAGTACAAATGTTTTACCTCATGAAGACTTGAATCAAGGAAACATTAGACACCCATGTCGATGTATCCTCAAAGTAGTTGAATTGTGTGGTACCCAAATTCACCTCGAGAGGTGCATCATCCGACATATCACGCGCATTTGCATGTAGCCATATGCATGCCTTAGTGAGACACTCGATCTTTGGTTTCTCGATCCAAGTATATGTAGTTGGTTTTTCTTGGTGACTTGAATCTTGCATTCCTTTGCCCGAAATGGCCTTCTTTAGCCCGCTTGAACCCTTCTTCTCTGAACCCTTCTTCGCCTTCTCTAGAGGAGGTGAGTCCGCCTTGCTTTCCTTGGGCTTGTTTATTCTCTCCAAAACCTAATAATTCAATGGTAAAAACATTCAACTTAGTTAGTAGGTAGGTATGAAACAAATCATTATGAATATGGATTTAAGTTCCTTCAATTTACCTCGTCTGAAAACCTCACCCATGCCGATGGCCACAACACATAACCACCACGAGCGTTGGTCAAGACATTTATATCAATTGACGGTTTAGGCAGCGGAAGAGCAAAGTCTTCGTAACCAGGAGTAATGGTGACTACACTAACCGCCAAGTGCTCATTGTCCACAGGCTCATGATGGACTATTGCTCGTCCACTTCGTGGTTGTGCATTTCCTACAGCCAGCACAATCAAACCCTCATCTTTTACATCTAGTAAAAGCTGGCAAGGCGTTTCTTCCTCCAAAAAGTAAATGAAATTGAGGTTACGAACATGCAATTACAGAATATAACGTGTTACTTAGTTTAAAAAATTATAAGGATAATAGTTACCTCTAACTCAAGTATAGATGGTGGGGATTTTTGTGTGTTAGGATGGCTAGCTTTGTCCTCCAAAAGACGATCCAGTTTAGGTTGATGTATCGCCGGTAAACCAAACTGTGAGAGGACCGCGTTGAAACTCTCCGTGAGTTTCTCCGTGAATTTCTCCGTCACTTTCTCCGTAATTTCATCGGTAAGCTTCTCTCGAATAGCTTGTGTCATAGCTTCCATATCATGTGGTTGAGAGCGTGATTTTGTACCCACAGAGTAATCTTTAGAATACGCTTTTGTCATACCTAGACGAATACCACCTAAACCCCTCAAACGTCCACTATGGTCCTTTCCCAAAGTCTCATAAAGGGCATCTTTGTTACCTTGGGGAGTGAACTCGCCGCTAACCTCTTTTTGCTTGAGCCCCATCTATAGAGAAATTAACAATGGTAAGTTTAAAAAAAAATATTCAACATCATAAGCGGCAACGGTAGAGGGGTGGGGCAGCATTGTGCGGGGCGGAGCAGGGGTGGGGGGCAGTGTGCAGGGGTGGGGGGCAGTGTGCGCAGGGGGAGCAGGGGAGTGGGAGATGTTTGTAGGGGTGGGGGCTGTGCGGGGGAGTGGGGGCGGTGTGCGGGGTGGGGGCAGTGTGCGGGGAGTGGGGGCAGTGTGGGGGAGTGTGGGGGTGCGGTGGGGTGGGAGTGTGTAGGGGTGGGGGCGGTGTGTAGGGGTGGGGGAGTGTGCAGGGGTGGGGGCAAGTGCGGGGAGTGTGCAGTGGGGTGGGAGTGTGCGAGGGTGGGGGCGGGTGCGCGCCGGTGTGTAGTGGGGTGGAAGTGTGCGGGGGCAGTGGCAGTGGGTGAGGGGATTGTTAGGGGTGTGGGCAAGTGTGGGGGAGTGTGCGGGCGTGGGGGGGAGTGTGCAGGGGGTGGGGGGATTGTTAGGGGTGTGGGCGGTGTGGGGGGGGGCAGTGCGGGGGGGGGGGAGTGTGCATGGGGGTGGGGGATTGGTAGTGCATGTACTTACAACGGCATTGGCTATCTTTAAAGTTCCCGGATCTGAAATGGTCATTTGATTGTTGATATCACGCCTATGGAAGGAGCACCACCAATCAGCGACACGATCAACTTTGACAGACGGAGCGGCCTTAGAGCTAGAAGACGGCGTTGTGGTTGTATCGGTAGAAGGGTAAAATTTCTCGTCAATCCACAACTTTCTCGCGCTCGCATAAGTATGGGAACCCATATGATGGTAGTGCTTACTCTGTCTTGCACTGAGTGAATGTTTCTCACGCTTAGCCTATAAATTCACATGGGCAATTAGAAAACACATGTAATTATATTGAAAGTGAACATGCAAAGTCGAATATATATAGTTTAAAGTGCAATACTTACCACCATCTCCGGCGTAGTATTTTGGGCAACAAATGCCTCCCAATCTTCTGGTTTTATATGTCCCCAAGTCTGATGAGGTAAAGAATCCGATTGAAATGTATCTTCCTGCTCTCCCCCTTCCTTTTCTGTTTCTTTTTCGGCCTCCTTGTTCGTCTCACCCTCATTTTGCTTTGATTTTTGAATTTTCCTCCTCTTTATAGTCCTCTTTCTCCGTTTCGTGATCCACCCACTCACTAGTTTGCTTTTGAAAGCTCTAAATCTTTCGGCCACCGCGGATATAAACGCCGCCTTTTTTTCCTCATTATGAGTAATATGGAACGTATTCTATAAAAACAAGAATCAAACAAAAAGTTACACAAAATGTGTTTCAAAGCATATAAGTGGAGTTTAATTGACTCTTATAGTTATATATGTACCGATTGGGACTATATATGACCTAACATGCGGCTAAATGCAAAAAACTAAGTGAATTGGAGTGTAAAGGCCAAAATCGGCCCGAAATGGCCTTCATTTACCCAAAATGTGTTTCAAAGCATATAAGTGGATTATACTCTTATAGTTATATATGTACCTATTTGGGACTATATATGACCTAACATGCGGCTAAATGCAAAAAACTAAGTGAAGTGGAGTGTAAAGGCCAAAATCGGCCCGAAATGGCCTTCATTTACCCAAAATGTGTTTCAAAGCATATAAGTGGAGTTTAATTGACTCTTATAGTTATATATGTACCTATTGGGACTATATATGACCTAACATGCGGCTAAATGCAAAACACTAAGTGAATTGGAGTGTAAAGGCCAAAATCGGCCCGAAATGGCCTTCATTTACCCAAAATGTGTTTCAAAGCATATAAGTGGAGTTTAATTGACTCTTATAGTGATATATGTAACTATTGGGACTATATATGACCTAACATGCCCCTAAATGCAGAAAATAAAAGTAATTCAGTTAAAAAATAAACTTACACAAGTGTCTTCCCATAATGATTTCTTCATTGCATCGGGCACATCTTTCCACCACACCAAAATACTCAGTTTGCGCACACATAACCCTAAATAATGCCCATACTTTTTACGCCATTGACCACAAGGTTGACCCATATCATCATACTCGAGGGTCATAGGGGTGTTATAATTCAATCCCTTGGTCGCACCCCTTCCTTTCCGCTTCTTTGTTGCAACTTTACTTGGAGTTTTGGTACTAAGAACCTCTTTCCCCGCATTTTTTTGTGGCACAATGACGAATGAAGTACAAGGATAATCTTCCCTAGCATTGTTGTCAATGGGGGGAGCCTTATCGGCTAGCTCCTCATTTATTTCAGCCAAGTGAAGTTCCCTTTCACGCAAGCGTGTCTCCTCATCATGCGCTATGTCTTCCGGGTCACCTTTATCGTTCTCCTTCTCCGCATCATACTCATCATCCAATGACTTATAATAATCATCATCGGTTTCTTCCTCCACAATCACATCATCTCGGACCATGTTTGAAACTCCTGAAATTTTAGAAAACGATATTAGAAACGCGTAAGATTAAACAAACATATGATTAGAAACCGTCGCCGCACATCCCCCCTCGCCGAACCGCACACTCCTCCACCCTTCATCGCCCCCCTTCACTGCCCCTTCATTGCCCCCCCGCACAGCCAACTCCTTCACCGGCCCCCTTTCACGCCCCTTACACGCCCCCTTCACGCCCCCTTACGCCCCACACAGCCCCCTTCATCGCCCCCTTGCACAGCCCCACCGTCACCGCACACTCCCCCGCACCGCCCTCCCGCACAGCCCCCCTTCACCGGCCCCCTTTCATGCGCCCGCACAACCCCTTCACTGCCCCCGCACACGCCCAACTCCTTCACCGGCCCCCTTTCACCGCCCCCGCACACAACCCCTTCACCGCCCCCGCACGCCCCCTTCACCGGCCCCCCGCACATCCCCCTTCACGCCCCCCATTGCATGCCCCACCCTCACCGCACACTTCCTCCACCCCCGCACAGCCCCCCTTCACTCCCCCATTGAAAGCCCCCCCACAGCCCCCCGCACAGTCCCCCTTCCCCGCACACTCCCCCCGCCCGCACACTCCCCCACCGCCCGCACACTCCCCCGAACCGCACAACCCCTTCACTGCCCCACCCCTTCACAGCCCCCTTTTCACTCCCCCTTCACCGTCCCCACCCCGCTTGCACAAGCACCCTTGCACAGTCCCCCCAAAAAATAATACATAATTACACCCTAAACGACATTCATCTACCCAATTCGGTTTTCAAATCACGTGACCCGACTTTAAGTGACTCTAATAGGCCCGAAATGACATTCACGTACCCAAAAATGGGTTCAATACATGTGAAGCGAGTTTAGTTAATTTTAATACATATATATATACTAATAAGAACTATACATGACCTAACATGCGGCTAAAAGCGAGAAATTAAGTTAATTGAGGTTGAAAAGCCGAAATTGGCCCGAAATGACATTCACTTACCCAAAATGGGTTTCAATACATGTGAAGCGAGTTTAGTTGATTGTAATACATATATATATACTAATAAGAACTATACATGACCTAACATGCGGCTAAAAGGGAGAAATTAAGTTAATTGAGGTTGAAAAGCCGAAATTGGCCCGAAATGACATTGACTTACCCAAAATGGGTTTCAATACATGTGAAGCGAGTTTAGTTGATTGTAATACATATATATATACTAATAAGAACTATACATGACCTAACATGCGGCTAAAAGCGAGAAATTAAGTTAATTGAGGATGAAAAGCCGAAATTGGCCCGAAATGACATTCACTTACCCAAAATGGGTTTCAATACATGTGAAGCGAGTTTAGTTGATTGTAATACATATATATATACTAATAAGAACTATACATGACCTAACATGCGGCTAAAAGCGAGAAATTAAGTTAATTGAGGATGAAAAGCCGAAATTGGCCCGAAATGACATTCACTTACCCAAAATGGGTTTCAATACATGTGAAGCGAGTTTAGTTGATTGTAATACATATATATATATATACTAATAAGAACTATAGATGACCTAACTTGCGGCTAAAAGCGAGAAATTAAGTTAATTGAGGTTGAAAGTCGAAATTGGCCCGAAATGACATTCACTTACCCAAAATGGGTTTCAATACATGTGAAGCGAGTTTAGTTGATTGTAATACATATATATATACTAATAAGAACTATACATGACCTAACATGCGGCTAAAAGCGAGAAATTAAGTTAATTGAGGTTGAAGAGCCGAAATTGGCCCGAAATGACATTCACTTACCCAAAATGGGTTTCAATACATGTGAAGCGAGTTTAGTTGATTGAAATACATATATATACAGTAATAAGAACTATACATGACACTACATGCGGCTAAAAGTGAAAGATAAAGTAAAATGACATTGCAAAGCCGAAAGCCGGAATTGGATCCAAATAAGTCGAGCCTATTGTTTACTTTTGCCACCTTCATTTGAAGTATCAACCATTATCCCTTCCCCGTGATCCCGTACGCATGTAACTTGTCGCTAACTCGGCATCAGTGACATCGGAGTTGGGAATGGTGAAAGGCGAGGTGTCTTCAAATGCATCATACTCCTCCTCATCCTCAACATCACCAACTCCGAGTATACTTCTTTTTCCCGGAACAACAATTGACCACTTGTTATCAGATGGGTCAGTTACGTAGAATACTTGCTTAACTTGTGATGCAAGCACGAATGGCTCTTCACTATCACGCAACCGACCCAAGTCTACAAGAGTAAATCCACAAGGGTCATCTTTTCTTATGTAACGCCGGTTATACTCAACCCACTTGCATCGAAATAAGTAGACCGTGAAACCAGAGTAGTCAAGCTCTCATATATCTTGAACTCGTCCATAGTATAACAATCTAGCATCAATAGGAGACATGTCTTTGGTACATGCATACTGTGTAGATGATGCCTCTACTGAAACACCACTATTCTGGAGAGATCTCGACTTTTGATCTTGACGATCTGTCCAATACGTATATCCATTAACATCATAACCCTCATAGGAGTGCACAGCCTTCCCGAGGACCAAATGCTAGCCACTTCGCAGTTTCAAACATTGGAATCTACTTCACACATTATTCGGTTATGGAACCAATCAATAAACGTCTTATTATGCAACTGCATTAATGCTCTAGTCCCTTTACCTGGATTCTGGTCACGCAACTCCTCTAAATGCTCATCCAAGTACGGATGCACCTGTACCATATGTTGCAATACAAATAAGTGTTCTTGTATGCGCCTTTCAACAGGAGGTACTATCATTTTGGAGCCAAGTGTACCTTTACCCGCGAGTCTGCCCTCGTGTCGAGATGTAGGAAGTCCAATAGGATCAACATTAGTTAAGAACTCAACCACAAAATTACCGACCTCTTCATTCACAATCCCCTGAATTATACTTCCTTCTGGTTGCACTAGATTCCTTACTTTATCTTTCAAAGAGCCCATATGTCTCTCAAAGGGATAGCACCACCTCAAAAACACCGGACCACATAGCTTAATTTCTCGAACTAGATGTACAACCAAATGGACTATAATGTCGAAGAAAGCAGGTGGGAAGTACATCTCAAACTTGCACAAAGTCTGTATCACGCTAGCCTGCAGAGCATCAAGCTTCGAGGGTTGTAACGTTTTGCTACATATAGTATTGAAAAAAGAACACAGCTATGTTATGGTATGTCTCACATGTTTCGGCAATATCCCTCGAATTGCAACCGGTAAGAATACTTGCATCATTACATGACAATCATGAGACTTCATGCTCGATAATTTCAACTCACCGTCTAAGGTAAAAAATCTTTTCATGTTCGATGAGTACCCTGATGGAACCTTAATGTTGTACAAACATTCGCAAAAAAGACGCTTCTCAGCTCTAGATAGAGTGTAGCAAGCCGAAGGTAAATAGTTCCTATCATCATCCTTCACCATTTTCTTTCCTTTTCTTTCAATTCCTGCAGGCGACCCTTCTTCCTGTTCCTTTTCTTTTCCCTTTCCTTTTCCTTTTCCAGACACTTTCTCTTCTTTCTTTCTTTTCTTAGTGTCCCTCTTTTGAGCCCATAGTTCTGGTCGAAGCCCCTCACTTTCCAGATACAGTCGCACCCCTTTGCTATCTTTTGTCTTATGTGGAATATTCATAAGTGTCCCCAGAATGGCGTCACATACATTTTTCTCTATATGCATGACGTCGAGACAATGTCTAACCTCTAGATCTCTCCAATATGGAAGTTTACACGCATAGATTCCTTTTTCCAAAGTCCCTTATCACCAACACTCGCTCCTTTGCCGAATATCGTTTCAATACCCTTGACTTGATCATAAACCTCAATACCCGGGCAATGGTCTACGAGCAACCCCTTCCTCAATTGTTCCATCGAATGCCTTCTTCTTATTACGATAAGGATGGTCACGTCGAAGGAACCTTCGGGTGCGCATATAAACATCTTTGTGACAAGTAGTAATGTATTTAGATGTTGTGTCGTCCAGGCAAATCGGGCATGCTTTCTTCCCTTTGTTCTTGTACCCGGATAAGTTCCCATAAGCAGGATAGTCATTAAGGGTGAATAAAAGCATGGCACGCAATGTGAATACCTCATCAGCATGTGCGTCATACACAGAAACTCCTTCATCCCACATTTTTCTCAAATCATCAACAAGTGGCTGGAGGTAGACATCTATGTCGTTTACAGTCAAGCTTTCGGCCCCGAAATAAGAATCGACAACATGATGTATTTGCGTTTCATGCACAACCAAGGAGGCAAGTTGTATATAACTAGAAGAACCGGCCACGTACTATGTTGAGAACTAAGATTGCCAAATGGGTTCATTCCATCCGTGCATAGGCCAAGCCTCAAATTTCGTCCTCATCACCGAAGGTCTTATGACAATGGTTGATACCTTTCCACTCAAGAGAATCAGCCGGATGTTTGAGAAAACCATCCTTTTTCCTTCGTTCTGCATGCCACCTCAAGTTCTTAGCATCTTTTTTGATTGAAAACATGCGCTTGAATCGTGGTATAATCGGAAGATACCATATCACCTTTGCTGCAGGACCTTTCTTATCACCAACCCCTGCGCGCCTGTAACGCGACTTCCCACATCGAGGACACTCATTCATATTTTCATATTCATTTCGATATAGCACACAATCGTTTGGACAAGCATGTATCCTCTGGTACTCTAAACCGAAGGGACACATCAGTTTCTTAGCATAGTAGTTCGACTTGGGTAGTTCATGGTCGTCCGGCAACATATCACCAAATGCTTGCAACAAGGAAGTGAAACAAGAGTCACTTATACCGGCTTTCGTCTTGATATTAAAGAGTGTTATCACGGCCGTCAGCTTGGTGTACATCGTACAACCGGGATACAACGGTTTTCGAGATGCCTCGTCCATGCACACAAAAATACGAGGCCGTTTGCCACAATGATCTACCCCCGCCATCATCTCCTCGATATGATCCCCTTCATCATCATCATCTTCTACTTGAATATCCTTATATTCATCCTCGATGTTGTCATTCTCAATGACATCAAACTCACCTTCTTCATGCACATCATTAACAATGGCATTTTGACCATCATACATACCCTCCTCACCGTGCCAAACCCATACATAGTAGTCTTGTCTAAACCTGCAACGAAAGATATGCTCCCTAAGCAACTCAATGCTACTAACGATGCTCACATTACCACAATCAACTCAAGGACAATAAAACCCCCTCGGTTCCCTTTGCAGCCTGATGACTTAATGCAGCATCACAAAATTCAAAGACCCCATCCACGAATTCACACATGTCACGACTACCATACATCCATGCACTATTCATTTCAACCAAACCTAGCTCTAATTAAACACAAGCAACAAGGACCCAACGTCAATGACGAATTTCACTACATTAAGCGAGTTTATACATGATATATATTTAATGAAATTAGGCATGCTTTCCAAGGGTCCTTATCACTCCAACCTAACCCATCCTTAGATGTCTAATCTCACTTGTGAATGTATTGCCTTCAGTTCGAATCTACGAAAAATCCGGCAGCATTTCCCTACAGTTCTCCAAGTACACGATGTAGATATATAGTTATTTATATCTACATATGTACCCAGAGAACAAAAGTAGGGAAACGACGAGCCAAGATTTTCCTCTAGAATCGAACTAAAGGCATACATTCACCACCTAAGTGAGATTAAACATCTATGAACAGTCCCAAACCAGGGACTATTCAAGACATACTCCTAATGAGTAAGTCTTGAACGGGTATCTAGGCATATGATATGATGATGCAAACATAGGTTTTTAAAACAACAAAACATTTTACATCTAATCTCAATTCAACGATAAATATATACACATTTGCACATATAAACCAATTTACTATGAAAGAAAGTTAAATATGAGTGATAACATACCAATATCAAGGATGTCAATAGAGAAATCGAGCTCAACACTCCGTCACTAGCTAGCTTCAATAATCAACAACAAAGTACAAAGTTAAGATTGGTATAAACTAGCAAATCAAACAACACTAAACTAAACTAAGCTAAACTAAACTAATCAAATAGCTAAACCAATAATCATATTCAACGTTATACTTTGTTAGTTCAAACCTAACTAGTTAGTAAGTACTACAACAACAACAACAACAACAACAACAACAACAACAACAACAACAACAACAACAACAACAATGCTGACCTTCTCGGGCCGTTACTCTAAGCTTGGGTCTCCACCGTAGTAGAATCATTACCAATGGCACGCTGTGCAACAACAACAACTACAACTACAACTACAACTACAACTACAACAACAACTACAACAACTACAACTACAACTACAACAACAACCACAACAAAGCCCTAGTTTTGTAACCTAAAAATCAAACTAACTACTTTAAAGAAAATCAAATAAACTCAAATCAATCAAATTTACAACCTTTAACTATAATACAACCTCATTTCACTGACAATTATTCATAAAACTACAATTAATTATAAAACTTGAAGCTTCAAATATGAGATTCAATAAAAGTTGAGAAATTTTAGGTACCTAAGAAGAGGAGGAGGAATGTAGGTGTTAAGGGCACGGTGGAGGTGCGGCGGTGGAGCTTCTAGGGCACAGTGCAGCCGCGAAGGAGGACGCACAGTGCAGCCGCTAAAGAGGACGCCGGGAATTGCTGTTGTTGATGAAAATAAAGGAGGGAGCTTCTAGGGTTTGTTGTTGATGAAGCGTGGAGGTGCGGCGGTGGTGCGTCGACGGCGAGTTATTGAGAAGGAAGGAGGGAAACTTCAAAAATTCGAACCTAAGGAAGGAGGGAGTGCAGGGAGTGTTCGCACAATTGCACAAGAAATGTACTGAACTCGACCAATTTCACGCGGGATTTAGAAAAAAAGAACAAAAAAAACCGCTGCGGTTACGAAAACCGCAACGTTTAACTGACAACCGCAGCAGTTTCTTTTAACCGTTGCGGTTTTCTGTAGACCGCAGCGGTTTATGTTCCCCCTTTTCCCCCCAAATTTTTCGACGATTTACCGCTACGGTATTCTTAAGGACCGCAACGGTTTTCTTGTGACATTTAGCGTTTTTTCCACTAGTGTTGTTTTTTCAATTCCCCTTCATATCATGAATAATATACACATGATTCCTAGCTTTTCTAACCTTAATACTTCGATGAAACACTTCACCAACCTTGTTCCAATCTAGCTTAGCCTTAGATATACTGATACAGATATTTATGAATATTTAACAAAGAGATATTTATATTGCTATGGTATACTGATATGTAAAAATTTCAATTTTAGTTTAACACATACTTAGATCATATATCATTGAATTTTTACTATAGAAACTAATCTAAGAACACATGATGATATTGAGAGTATAAATTTAGAGACCATATAGGTTGGGTAAAAACTCAACAAAACTCAAATCAAAAGGGGTAATGAGAACACATGATTAGCTTAATAGGGAAAAAAAAATATTTTCTTAGGAAGTACTAATACTAATTCTAACATGAATAAGATTTTTCGAAAATATGGAGTTCAAAACAAATAACTTACAAAAGGTAGAAAATATTTAGGTTTTTTGAATATATATTTAGTTATAATCGATTTACAATACTTAAGTATTTCATTTTATACCGATCAACTCTGTTTCTTCTTATTCTAAACTCAAAAACTGTATTTTTCTTAATTGCAATGCATTTTTGTTAATTTTCAATATATTTTAAATGGATCTTGTTTTCAAGTACTTTCAAATGGTACAAAAATTATAAGTTCTCCAAATATATATTAAAAATGATAATCGATTTACAATACTTAAGTATATTATATTGTAAACCAAACTTTACTTCTTCTTATCCTAAATTCTATATATGTAATTTTTATAAATATATATTGAAATTTAATTTATATTCATAAAGTTTTGGATATTCAAACTTCCAAAGGTAGGTAATTTTTACGATCCTTTGTCTCTTTTAAAATATAGTCTTTTAACTTCATTGAGAGTTATATATGTTATTGTATACTCCATCAATTTTTTGATGTTTTACTCACTTTTTATTTCAGTTCGTTCTGTCATGAAGTTCCAATCAAGTTACTTTATATCTATCTTGGCAAAAAAATGTTACTCCTTAACCTCTTTTTCTTTTTAATCTACACACTTTCGTTTTTGGTATGTTTCTTTTTAATCTACATATTGTTGCCTTTTCTACTCTTGGTAACATGTCCCGTCTACTTTCTCCTCTTTTTTCCACCAATTTCATCCCCTTTTTAATAATTTAATTTAACCTACATTTTAGTTTCCCTCTTTCACTTTTTAGTTTCTTTCTCCACCGTTTCAGATTCTCGCTCATACTTTTGGACTTCCTCCTTGGTTCTCCCCAAAAGTGAAGTGACTAAACTAAAAAGAAGCAGAGGTAGTATTAATTCATTGGTCTATGACCATATTTTCAAAATATTTATATTTATATAATGCAATGAACCCAAAAATGGACCCAATGTGATCTGTCTCCTTATATTGCTATTTATTTAATATCAGTGGACCCAAAAAGTATGCTTTCTTTTCTATTTGATTGCTTGGAAGCTATGTAGCTTTAAAATTAATATTATAGCTTCTTCAAGTCAATTTTTACATTGTTTTGTGCAACATATTCGTGGTATGGTTGGATTCTTTTGCACATTTATCTATGCTTTCAATGAATGCAATAGAAGAGTAGTTTTGTGGCAGGATTTGAGAGTTTTAGCTACACAATCTCCCTGGTTGCTTTGTGGTGATTTTAATTGTGCCATGGCAGCTGAGGAGAGAATAGAAGATGCAGTGAGACAACTGGAATAATAAACAGTCTAGCACAATAAGAGTGTTCACAAAATTAGATATGTTATTAGTTAACAAACCATGATAAGACATCTATCATTCTACTGAAGTATGATTTATGAATGATGGATAATATGATCATTAATCAGGCTTGATAATAGTGTTTCATAGGAAGTTATAAGGCAAGAAACAATTTAAGTGTTTCACAATGCGGAAGCTAGCTCCAAATCTCCCTGGCATTGTTGGTAGTCATTGGAATACCAATGTGGTTGGCACTAGAATTGTTTGCTATTGTGATGAAGCTGAACGAAATTAAATTAAAGTTGCCTTGAAAGAGCTTAATAAGATTGGTTTCTCAGATAGTCAAGCTGCTGACTTAAAAGCTTATCAAAATATGATTACTTCTCAGGATTTAATGCATCAACATCCTAATGACAATAGGTTTACTGATGCTAAGCTTGATGTAGTTCATGAATATTATATTAACCATTAGGGTTATATGGATATTTTAAGACAAAAAGCTAAGCTGGATTGGACCAAGGTTGGTGATGTGTTACATCAAAGTATTAAGGCTAGAAAAGCTCAGAATCATGTGTATATTATTCATGATATGTAGGGGAATTGAAACAAAAACAAGACAACTGATGTTTCTAAAGCTTTCTTATCATTCTACAATAGTATATTAGGCTCTACTCATCCTAATAGAACTTCTGATATTAAGCAAATCATTCAAGATGGTCATGTTGTTAATGATCAGCACAGGGAAATATGATGCTCCTTATACCCACAAAGAAGTATAGAATGCAGTATTTTCTATTTCAAGCACCAAGGATCCTGGTCCATATGGGTTTGACACTTTCTTTTATAAATATTGTGGGGAGAGCGTGTGATTGATATTGTGGCTGGTGTTCTTCAACACGGGAAGCTGCTGAAAGAGCTTAATCATATTGTATTAACTTTGATTCCTTAGACAAAATGTTCTAGGAATGTGAGTGAATTTAGACCTATCTCATATTGTAATACTTTATACAGATGTATAACAAAGGTGTTATGTGGGAGGCTTAGCCAAATCTTACCAAATTCTATTGTAGAAAACAAGGTGGCTTTGTCCATGGCAGGATCATTGTACACAACATAATGATGGTGCAGGATCATGTTAGGCAGTATGGGAGAAAAGATGTGAAGCCTAGTTGTATTTTGAAGTTGGATCTTTCAAAAAGCCTACGATACAGTTGATTGGCTATTTCGCAAATAGATATTAGAAATTTTGGAGTCCTAGAGTTTTGAAGAAATTGTGTGATTTACCTTAGTTTCAATTTCATTACCCTTTTGATTTAATTTTTGTTGAGTTTTTACCCAACCTATATGGTCTCTAAATTTATACTCTCAATATCATCACGTATTCTTAGATTAGTTTCTATAGTAAAAATTTAATGGTATATGATCTAAGTATGGGTTAAACTAAAATTAAAATTATTACATACTATATGTATCAGTATACCATAGCAATATAAATATCTCTTAATTAAATATTCATAATTTGCTTTTATCTCAAATCTCTATCAAATTTCATATTCTCGCCTAAGTATTTTGAACCACCAAAAACTAATAAATTTACATAATCTAGTTGGCAATGTCGTAGATGGTAAAAAAAAATGACTTGCAAATCTCTGATCACACAAATCAAACAGACAATGATTGGGTATTATCATCCTATTTCAAATGCATATCAAAGTTACAAAAAGACGTGGGAAATTTTATGCAACAACTACATTGTAAAACAAGAATTCTCCATAACAAAGCAATATATATGTAACGCCCTAAAAGACCTAGCTTAGTCAGTGTGTTACTGTCGTACCTCCCCATAGGAAGGCACAAGACAACATACTTTCGTGAAACTAAACATATCATAAAGATTAATTGAGGAGATATATAATTAATTTAAGGTTAGATAAAGTTTCATGATTTAGTGAAAATGAACTTGCAAAGCATAACCATCATAGTTGCATAACTTAAAGTTAAACTTTCCTCACTACTGCACAAGGAGAGGAGAAAAACAAAACTTCAAGAGCCGAGGCTCTGTAACATACTACAACAACAACCTAAAATTCACTTTAATTCATCTTATTTGCAAACAGGGAGAGGAGAATATAGTCAAACCATTTCATAACCATATACTTTATATCAAGAACTTAAGAACTATTTAGGTTGTCATTATCATTATCATCATTCATTAACATAATCATTATCAGAAAACTTTCATTTGTTACTGGTGAGTATAGCGGAAGGCAAAGCCACCGAGGACATAAGTCCCCCATCAGATGGTGGCATATAATGCCATATATTGTAACAGAAGGCAAAGCCACCAAGGACATTCGTCCCCCATCAGAAATTGGCATGTAATGCCATTAGTAACAGAAGGCAAAGCCACTAAGGACATAGTCCCCTATTAAAAGATGGCATATAGTGCCATAATGTGGGTGCCACTAAGGACATTGTCCCCTATCAAAAGGTGGCGTTGGCGTAGATAACATAATGACACGTGCACGACCTAGAGAACATGGTACTGCTATTCACTATCTTTCACTTTCATTTATCATGTTTCGTTTCTTTCAAGTAGTTTTTAGAAATCATAGTAAAGTCATTGCATAACGTCATCAAATCACCATACTTCTCATAGCATCAAATCATTTACAAACATCATATACATAGCCAAACATTACATATCTCGCACACCATAAATAACATAGCATAAACATTATATAAAAGACACATAAACATAGTTGGAAGGGGAGTACGGGTCTTAGCAGTAGACGTTACCTGAACTCCTGCTTAACAACCTTGATACCCGGGGTGTAGATACTAAATTTTGAACCCCTTTTTTCGGATAAATAAATGTTTTGGAAAAAATAACAAAATCATCATGCATCGTGGAGTGCGCGCCCCGGAGCGCGAGTTTCATTCCGTCGCACGATTTTCCATTATTGCGTATTAATCATACAGTTTCGGCTTAGAAGTATAATTTTCGTGAGTCGTAGTCAATAACTACAACCACCATTTTAATAAAATGATTCACAGTATAATCATGCTCGTCTTTATTAATTTGACGAGTTTTCATTAATTGTCGTAAGTTAGTCTTTCGGAAAAATAAAAACGAGTCGCGATTAGGCGTCAGGATTTTAGTCGTATCCCAAAACCGGCATTAATCAGTTTACTTGATGGTCAGTTCATTGTTCATTGGATAAAGAATAAGAATATATTCTTTGTTCACTAAACACATCATTTATCCACTAGTTAGAGAATAAGAATCATGAAAAGATGTGAGAATAAGAATCAAATCCCATGTGTAAGAGGGGGGAAATTCGGATTTTTTCCGAAAGATTCGAGTGTGCGCCAAGCATCATGCGCTAGACGCATGATTGTGTGCCTAGCGCAAAAGTGCAGCCTGCGCTAGACGCAGGGCCTTGCGCAGCTTCCTGTGTAAGGTGCTGTGCCTAGCGCAACTTCCGGTGCTACACGCATCATTCCGATCAGTTTAGTTTGCACGATTTTCAATGCAATTTTTTTTTTATGTATTAGGATGTTTTAGGAAGAATATTTTCTGAAAATCTGATCTTGCCTCATTAATGAGCAAATCCAAAAAGAATAAGAATATTTGTGTTTCCAAAGAGATTTGATGATGTCATTAGGGTGAGGTCATTAGAGTGATGTCATTAGGGTGATTAAGGATGAAGAAAATCAGATTTTTTGGATAGAAAATCAGATTTTTTGGATGAAAAATCTGATTTTCTACCTCTTTGAAACCCAAGTTCACCTCCTTCATTCCTCTATAAATACCTTCCAAAATTCACTTCAAAACCAAGTTGAAAAGAGTTCAACTTAACTTCACTAATTCTCTCATCTTCTCTACTCCATTCCTCTAAAGAAATCACACTTAAGAAAAAAAATTAGTAAGATAATTAGTAAGTAAAGAAGTTCATCAAAAGAAGAAAAAAACACAAAAAAAGGGTTTAATTTAGTGATTAAGAAGATTTAGAAAGTCACTTAGAAATTAAGAAAAATCACAAAAAAAAGTAGAAAAACTTGCAAAAAGGTAGTGCATCATTGAGCTAGCAAGGTAAAGTTGAAGTTCTTTTTATTTTGATTATCTTTTTAATCATCTACTAACTCTTTCCTTGTTTTCTTCTTATCATTTTTTATATCTTTGGAGTGATTTGGGTATGTGGAAGTCCTAATAAGTCCTAATGTGATTATGTGCTTTTCCTTAATCAAGTTGTTATTCCTCACCAAAAATGATTTCATAAAAAAATTCAAGAAAAATTGTGTAAAAACATCTCCATATAAAAATGTGATGCTGTAATAATAGTCAGTTTTACTTTCCCATCTTATTTCATTTTTTCGTATACATTAACTAATTATTTCGTAGAATTTAATATTTTTCCTATGAAGTGCAAGATATTTCTAGCAACTGGGCTTTGGAATTCCTAAAAAAACAATTTTGTGTATCATACAAATTTCTTGTGTAAAACTGATTTTGTCCAGTACCACCTAAGCTTGTTCTGTCAATCAAGTTGAAAATAAAATCATTTAGATAAAACTAAAAATATCAAGTTTGAAGAAAACATCAGTAGCTTTTCAAAAATATAAATATCATGTTCATTTGAATTTTATACAATTTTACATTATTTTTACAAAAATATTCATGTAAATCACTAAATTCCAGAAAACTGATTTTCTCTTCAGTTAAGAAAATAAATAAAAATGGTCTTGAAAGTGTCCAATTCAAGTGAAAATTTCTAGTATAGTTCCTCAAAGTGTCTAGAATGTTGATACCAAATTTGACTTCAAAATAAGTTAAATATGTTGGATTTAAAAGAATAAATTGAATAAAGGTCCTGCTTTGACCAGTTTTAGTATAAAATTCACCATAATTCAAGTGGTCACTAAAAACTTGTGAAATTTTTATATAACATAAAGAACTCACTGATATATCCATAGATGTATCATATTCTCAGTTTAACACTTTTTACAGAAAGTTATGATTTTTGTAAGTCAGTACAAGAATAAAAGGCAATCTGGAAAATGAAATAAAGTGATTAAGTCAACTTTCATAAAAATGTTTTCTTTTCATACGAAAATGTGAATAAAAAATCATGAATTCATTAAGTTTCTCTTAAAATGACTCTCTTTATCATGTAAATAAAAATCAATAAAATTGTCATAAAAATTCAAAATCAAGGAGGTTAATTAATCTTTAATTTTCACAAAGTGTATAAATAAACATGAATTTCAAAGCCCATTCAAGGAGATGAAGATCAAGGAGCATCATAGTAAAGATCAAGATTGAAGATTTGTATAGATCATAGTTTTTGTACATATTGTTGTAATAATGATTCTTTGTAAATAGTTATTGCATCACTCAATTAATAAAAAACATGGAGATGTTTATGCATAATTTTCATAAATAATTCCACAATTCTTTTTAATAAAATGAGCAACCAATGTTACAAATATTGCATGTTGGGCCAATATATCATAGTATATGAATCAAATGACCCAATCTCAATTAAGAGGAAAAATTGCAAATCTAACTAAGTTAAATTGTATGATGATCCATCTTACATTTTAAAAATGTGTTCTCCATATTCAAATGGATTAATCATAAAATTTGACATAATTAGATTGGTAATTATAATCTACGAATTGATGTTAGGCCGTTTCACGTGTCTCACTTTAAATGGCCAAATTCCAATTAGCCAAACACAAATCTCCAAGTTCAATCTCAAATTGATCATTTCTCTCCAAATGACTTAATAATCTTCAATTAAGATTATTTCTCAAAAGCCTTCAATTAGGAAGCAAAACTTCTAAGACATCTCGAAAATCATAAACGTGATCACTATTTAGATGGTTATTACAATCCCCGATTAATCGCTAATTAGAGCTGTTGACACAAACTTCTTTCAATCACTAATTGGAGTGATTACCTTAAAACCCTAATAATCGTTAATTAAGACGATTATTCTTCTCATTTTTAATCACTAATTAGAGTGATTATTTCAAACCCTAATAATCGTTAATTAGGACGATTATTTTCCTCGTTTAATCCCTAATTAGGGTGATTATCTTAAAACTACCACCAATTAGGCTGATTAGCTTAACATTTCATCATATTTAATCACTAATTAGAGTGATTATCTTAAACCTCATCAATCATCAATTAGGGTGATTATTTCCTAATCTTCATTATTAATTACTAATCAAGGTGATTATCTTTCTTTAAATAACCACTAATTAGGGTGATTACTTATTTGCTTCCTTATTAATCACTAATTAAGGTGGTTATCTTGATCCTTTATATTTAATCACTAATTAAAGTGATTATCATAACCCCATTTTAATCACTAATTGGAGTGATTACCTCATTTCAAATAGATTTGTTTAATTCTAAAAGTGAGTTATTCATAATCTATTCCCTTCTCTTTCTTCCCCCAGTGGAATTGGCCATTTAGGGTGAGACATATGCTCGAACTACGACGGTTTTGATCCGTGAGTGGATTCCAATCCTGCAATGATTGGTACGTAGTGCAACTTCAGTGCTCAAACCTACCATGTACAAATGATATATTTGTCCTAAATAAAAATGGTTTATGTGTATATGTGCAAAGTATGTGATTTTCTTTCTTTCTAACAGCCATGATTACTTTAAAATAGAAAATAACGCATTTAGTAAGACCCCGTTCTTTAGAACGGAAGAAGAGACGAGTTCCAGACGTTCGCACCTCTTAACCTAAACCCCGAACCCTATCTCATGGTTTGAAAGACCAATTTTCAAAAAAGCCTTATCCATATGAAGTCATCATCGTTTTAAATGATTTTTCTTGAAATTGATTTTAAAACGATTTATTAAATAGATTTGTCCCTAATCAGATATTAATAGGGTGGCGACTTCCAAGTTTTCTAAAACTCAAAGTCCATTGAGAGACTTTCGTGGGATTCAGATCGTTAATTAAGACAGTCTAAAATCGGATACTACAGGCTGGCGACTTCACTAAGGAGTATACTTCCATTTGAAGTATAAGAGGTTTAAACCTTAACAATGCGTTATTTTCCATGTGTATATAAAATAAAAGAAGAAATTGACAACAGAGGTCTCAACTTTGGGTGATAATTTTTAAAAGGTCTGAACTATTGATTAACCTGTGTAGGTCCCAACTTTTGGGGGTCTTAACTTTTAGCGGGCCTCGGTGACTTAAAACTGACGTTTTTTCTAAAAATCTCACCTAGTTTCTACATCCCTCCCTCAATTAACCCTTCTGATGTGACCAAAGTTTTACAATTGATGACCTATTAAGCCAGTTTCAAGTCACTAAGGCCCGCCAAAAGTTAAGACCCCCTAAAGTTGGGACCTACACATGTTAATCAATAGTTCAGACCTTTTAAAAATTATCACCCAAAGTTGAGACCTCTGTTGTCAATTTTTCCAAAATAAAAAAGGTTAATCATGGCTGTTCCTAATTTAATTTTTGTATAGCATGCTAATGTGAAAATTACGTGTGCTTGATAGTCTAATCGATCCATACACGTGCACTCTTTTTAACCATTTTCTTATTAGGTCTGATACCTCTGTCTATTGGCAAGGGTCAGAATTTTAGAATGACAAATTAATGAATTAAGGGCGTAAAACCTGCATCACGAGCTATTGCAACCGGCTCTGTCAAGAGCGTCCACCCTCGATGAACACAATGGAAGTGACTCGAGGCCACTTTAACATAATCTCTCCCTAAATGAATCACCTTTTAGTTGACTTCTAGGACACAAGGATCAATGCACAAATGTCCTTTATTTACTTTAGTTATTGAATAATGTGAAAAAAAAAACTTTCAAAAAATTCCTCATTTCGTTTTCAGTCGGTCAATATTTCAGTAATCACTAAGTATAGCTGAATTGCTGTTGAAATGATTATTGAAATATTAAGGGTATTTTTGTTTATTTATCACAAGTGTCAGGTGATGATTGGTTTATATGCTTGAATTATGCTTAGTTTTTAATAGTTTTTGTGATAGTTTTTAGGCTAATTTAGGCTAAGTTCATTCCTTTTCTTTCCTTTTTGTGCATTTTTCCTCCCTTGCTCTCTTTCTTTGGTTGTTTGTTTGCATTTCAGGATTTGGGAGCACGTTTGGAGGGTCTATGCACAAGCCTGAGGCAAAGTGTTGAAGAAATGGAGCACCAAGGAGCTCGAAAGAAGAGAAGAAGGAGAAGAAGTGGCTGACCCGAGGGCCCGGGTGTGTGGACCCGCCCGGGTCAGCCCAGCCCAGCCAGACAAAACATCCGTCCAGCGGCCCCGCCCGGGTTTGTTGACCCGATAGCTCGGGTCTGCCAACCCGAGGGCTCGGGTTCACAGACCCGCCCGGGTCGCTTTGATTGTGAACCCAAGGAAATTCCTGACATTTGGACCCGCCCGGGTCATGTGACCCGAGGGCTCGGGTCATGTCACCCGAGAGCTCGGGTCAGTCCACCCGCCCAGGTCGGGTCGTTTTCCGGAAAAGGTTTTGCGATTTTGTTTGTCTTAATGCGGGGGCTGTTTTGTAATTTTGTGTTTTATTTCTTATGACTATAAAAGAGGGACTCCTCTTCTTTTAACTGAGGCAATTATTAACTAGAGATTAGAGAGAGATTAAATCTTGTTTTAGCATTCAAACTCTAGAACAAAACCCTAGGAGAGAGAAAGTGAAGGTTTGAAGCTTTTGGATCTCCATTCTTCATTTATGAAAGCTTAAAGTTGGTAATTTTTGTTTGTTTTCTTCTTTTCTTCCATTGTTCTTGCTTATTTCATGCTTTGTTGGTTTAGATCTTACTTTATTAGTTGATTGTTTGCATTTTTCCTCTTTCCCTCCATGGTTATGGTGTTTAAGTTACTTCATGCTTTGTTTTGTGTCATTTCCATAATGTGTGAGTAGTTTCATTACTAGGGGGAAGGGATGTAGCCTTCATTTACTCTTTGGATCTTAGATCTAAGTTAGGGGGTTAACTCTTGGGGTTGAACTTGTTGATCAAACTTGTTTTACTTGGTTTGTTGGGTGCTTGATCATCACTTAACTTACATATTTGGAATTCTTAGTGAAGGATTGAGAGCTGAAGCTAGGAATAAACTAAGTTTGGTTGCTAGATTAGGATTTCCATGAAAATTGGCATCTTCTAGTTTAGGGAAGCTTGATTAATCATGTTGTGCTTGATTTGGCTAGATTGGTTGCTCATGCCATGAGAATAGGTCATGAGTGACTAATCAAGCTCCTCTAATTAGCTCGAGAGAGTAATTAAAGTTTATATGTTCGTGATTTTCCCCTTGTGATTCCCCATTTGTTTCCTCTTGGCTTGATTTTGGATTCTTGGATTGAGTGTTGGTGAATCCCCCTAATCCCCTAGTTTCTTTTATCTTTGTCTTAACTCCGTCGCTTAATTACTTGCTGTTTTATTTTATAAATTTCTTAGTTTATTTAGATTTTAGAACTATTGTTAAACTCTCAAAAACCCAAAAAATGATTTAGCTAATTATAGTTAACTAATTAGTTCTTGACTTAACCCCACTTCCTTTTGGATTTCGACCCTTTACTTGCCTTATATTGGGTAGTTTAGGTATCTTTGACGTGTTTACAACGAGCGCGTCAAATTTTGGCGCCGTTGCCGGGGAAGTAGCGGTTAACATTAGCTAATTGATTAATTTTGAGACTAAATTGCCTTTTTCTTTATTTTGGTGTGTTTACCTCTTGGTTGTTTTTACTAATATTCTCCTTAGCTTTGTTGGTTGCATGTCACGGAGATTGAGGGGCGATCCAACCATCCCATCGATCATAACCCTGAAAATACTTTGAGGCAATTAAGGAGAATCTTTAGGGAACCTACGGTCCAACCGGGTGCTGAACAACCGGGTTTTGAGCAAGAGTCTTCTATCTCCACTACTTCTAGCACTATGGGGGATGAGGCTCCTAGAGCATTACGGGATTTTGGACATCCCGAGGCATTCGAACTCAAAAGTGGTATTCGCCGCCCAACTACTACCACCAACTTTGAATTTTCTCCGCATTTGATTCGCATGATCAAACAAGAGCCCTATGGGGGTATGACTCATGAGTGCCCTCTTAAGCATTTGGCTATCTTCTTGGAGCTATATGCCACAGCGAAGCAAAACATTGTGAGTCAAGAGTTTGTGAGGCTCAACCTATTTCATTTCTCTCTTGTGGGCAAGGCAAAGAAATGGTTGCAATCTATTCCGGAAGACTCTTTGACAACATGGGCACAAGTTACCACGACTTTTGTGGATGAGTTCTATTCTCAAGAGAAGACCTCCGAAGCTAGGAGGAAGATAGCTAATTTCTCTCAAGAGGAGGATGAGACATTGTATGGAGCTTGGGATAGGTTCAAGGATCTTCGAAGATCTTGTCCTCACCATGGTTATAGTCAATGGATGCTTATGCAAAGCTTCTATGATGGTCTCCTACCCATGACTCGTGCAAGCCTTGATTCGGGTGCGGGAGGCCAACTAACAAAGCTTCCGGCTGACAATATTGAGCCTACAATTGAAGAGGTAGTACGACACTACTCTTGGGGAAATTCTACTAGAACCGCAAGCAAGAAAAGTGCAAGCAAAGGCAAGTATGATCTTGATGCCATTGACCACATCAATGCAAAACTTGATACCCTTGCAAAGAAATTGGAAAAGGTAAGATTGGCATCTCCTAGCCAAGGTACTTCTCAAGCTTTCTCTTGTGAGATTTGTGGTGGGTCGGACAACGCTAGCTCATATTGTGGTGGGTCTACGGACCATGTTGCTTGGGTGAATACTAGGGGTGAGGGAAATCCTAACTTCAACAACGAAGGGAGATGGAATAACAATGTGAGTGGAGGATGGAAGAACCCTCAGCCACCCCAACCTTACCAAGCTAGACCACCCGGATTCCATAACCCCCAACAAACATTCACACAACCACCCCCTAGAGCTCCCTTTGAATTAAATCAACCAAAACAATCATCTCTTCAATCCACTCTCCAACTTTTCTTAGCTCAACAAACAAAAACCAATGCCGAGAACGATAGGAAGTTTGGAGACATACACACCTCCCTCCAACAAATGAATGCCCACAATAAGATCATTGAAACCCAACTTGCCCAAGTCGCTCAACAAGTTAGCAATAACTCTTCAAACTCTTCCACACAACTTCTTAGCCAACCCATTATCCGAGAGCAAGCTAAAGCCATCACTTTGAGATCCGGGGCTCACTATGAGGGTCCTAAGATGCCAACACTTGATGATGCTAACCCCTCCCATGAGAGTGAGAATGTGGATAGTGAGGTTGATAAAGAGATTGAAAATGTCGTTGTGGAAGACATTATGTGGATGGGACTCCTATAGTTGTTGAACACGAAGCATCAAGCAACGAGCCTCCTCCAATGAAGAGCTACACTTCTCCGGTCCCATATCCTCAAAGGTTAGCAAAGAAGCACTTCAATGACAAATTTGTCAAGTTCCTTGAGGTAATGAAGGGTTTGCAAGTTCACATCCCATTTCTCCAAGCTATGGCTCAAATGCCCACCTATGCCAAATTTCTAAAGGAACTTCATTCTAACAAGTCTAAACTTGAAGAAAGTTCCACCATTGCTCTCATCGTCGAAGTTAGTGCGGTCCTCCAAAACAAGCTCACCAAAAAGCTTGAAGATCCGGAGTCTTTCTCCATACCATTGAGAATTGGAGATTTGGAGCCAAAGAGAGCATTGGCCGATCTTGGGGCTAGTGTAAGCCTAATGCCACTCTCCATTGCAAAGAAGCTCAACTTTGAGCTTAAACCAACAAGAAGGGTGATACAACTAGCGGATCGCTCGGTTAAGGTGCCCGTTGGAGAATTGGAGGATGTTCTGGTGCAAGTTGGAAGAGTCTTCATCCCATGTGACTTTGTAGTGATGGAAATGGAAGAAGGCTCCCAAGTCCCTCTTATTTTGGGAAGGCCTTTCTTGAAAACGGCCGGAGTACTAGTTGACATGAAGAGAGATGTAATGACATTGAGGGTTGGGGATGAGAAGATGGAGTTTGCTTCTAATAAGAGCATGAAAGCTCCTATTATGGAGGAAGTACACCGGATCGATACCCTTGAGCAAGAAGTGCTAAGCCTAAGGGCTTTAGTTGAAGCAAGTGATCCTCTTGAAGATGTGCTACTAGGAGAAGATCAAGAGCATGAAAGTGAAGCTTGGCATCTCAAAAAGGCCATGGACAAAGCACCAATCTACCTACCTCCTAATTCGAGCTTTGAGATTTTAGAAGCTTCATTGAAAAAGAGGAGAGGAACACGCCTCCTCCTAAATGTGAGTTGAAACCCCTTCCCCCCTTCTTTGAAGTATGTTTTTCTTGAAGATAACGAGACTTACCCCGTGATTATCAATTCTACACTCAATGGTCCTTCTCTTGACAAACTTCTTTGTGTTCTAAAACAACATCGAAGTGCCATTGGGTATACAATTGATGATCTCAAGGGTCTAAGTCCCACCTTGTGTATGCATCGAATTCATTTGGATGATGGTCACCTCCTCTATTGAGCCTCAAAGAAGGCTAAATCCTAACATGAAGGAGGTGGTAAAAAAGGAAGTTTTGAAACTCCTTGAGGCGGGGATAATCTACCCTATCTCGGATAGTAGGTGGTTTAGCCCCGTTCAAGTTGTCCCAAAAAAGGGAGGAATGACCGTCATCAAGAATGACAAGGGTGAGCTTATCTCCACAAGATCGGTCATCGGGTGGCGCATGTGCATTGATTATCGTAAGTTGAATAAGGCCACCCGGAAAGACCATTTCCCCCTCCCTTTTTATTGACCAAATGCTTGAAAGATTGGCGGGTCATACCCATTTTTTCTTTTTGGATGGTTATTCGGGGTTCTTCCAAATTCCCATTCACCCCGATGACCAAGAGAAGGCAACATTCACATGTCCATTTGGCACCTTCGCTTTTCGAAGGATGCCATTTGGATTGTGCAATGCTCCTTCCACCTTCCAAAGGTGTATGACCGCCATTTTTTGGACATGCTTGAATCAACCATAGAAGTTTTCATGGATGACTTCTCCGTGGTAGGTTCATCTTTTGACATTTGTCTTTCCAACCTTCAAAAAGTTTTAGAGAGATCTCAAAAGATGAATCTCGTTCTTAATTGGGAAAAATGTCATTTTATGGTTGAAGATGGCATAGTCCTTGGTCATAAGATATCTCAAAAAGGGATTGAGGTGGATAGGGCTAAAATTGAGGTTATTGAGAAATTGCCTACCCCAACTTCGGTGAAGGGAGTGAGATCTTTTCTTGGACATGCGGGCTTTTATCGCCGTTTCATCAAAGATTTCTCAAAAATCTCAAAGCCCCTCTCTAATTTGCTCCAAAAAGACATTGAATTCAAATTTGACAAAGATTGCTTGCATGCTTTTAAAACTCTAGAAAAAGGCTCTAATTTCCGCTCCCATAGTGCAAGCTCCGGATTGGAGCTTGCCTTTTGAACTAATGTGTGATGCTAGTGATAGCGCAGTGGGAGCCGTTTTAGGGCAAAGAAAAGAAGGGAAGCTACATGTGATCTACTATGCAAGCAAGACGCTTGATTCCGCTCAAAGGAACTATGCCACTACGGAGAAGGAACTCCTAGCAATCATGTTTGCTTTTGACAAGTTTCGGTCATATCTTTTGTGCTCCAATGTGGTGGTGTACACGGGTCATGCGGCGATCAAGTATCTCATGACTAAGAAGGATGCCAAGCCGCGTTTGATTAGGTGGACCCTTCTCCTACAAGAGTTTGATATTGAGATCAAAGACAAGAAGGGTACCGAAAACTCAGTTACCGACCACCTCTCCCGTCTTCCTATGGATGATTCTCATGACTTGGATCCTCCCATAAATGATTCTCTCCAAGATGATTTCCTTTATGCCATTAAGGCCATGTATGCTCCTTGGTTCGCGGATTTTGCTAATTTTCATGCTAGTGGAGTCATACCGGATGACCTTAACTATCAACAAAAGCGGAGGTTCATGCATGAGGCCAAGCACTATGTATGGGAGGACCCATACTTGTTCAAGAGGGGGGTGGATGGTATTTACAGGAGGTGTCTCCCGGATGATGAGATCGAGAATGTAATAGGGATGTACCATTCATCCCCATGTGGTCGTCATATGGGAGCCGACAAGACCGTGGCAAAGATCTTACAATGTGGTCTATTTTGGCCTAGTATGTTCAAGGATGTTTGGGGCTTCGTCAAGGCTTGTGATCGGTGTCAAAGAGTTGGCAATATCTCAAAAAGGCATGAACTACCCTTTACAAGCATCTTAGAGTTGGAGGTTTTTGATGTTTGGGGGATTGATTTCATGGGCCCCTTTCCCTCCTCCCTTGGTAATCGTTACATCTTGGTAGCGGTTGATTACGTTTCTAAATGGGTTGAAGCAATCGCTTCCCCTACAAATGATGCCAAGGTAGTGGTCAAGCTATTTAAGAAGGTGATCTTCCCCCGTTTCGGAGTTCCAAGAGCCATCATTAGTGATAGGGGATCGCACTTTGCAAAGAAATCATTCAAGGCCCTTCTTGCTAAATATGGGGTGCATCACAAAATGGGTCTCTCTTACCACCCTCAATCTAGTGGTCAAGCGGAGATATCTAATAGAGAGGTCAAGCTCATTTTGGAGAAGATGGTAAATCGATCTCGAAAGGATTGGTCTTCCAAGTTGGACGATGCATTGTGGGCCTATCGCACGGCCTACAAAACCCCTATTGGCATGACACCTTACAAGCTTGTTTATGGAAAAGCGTGTCATTTGCCCATAGAGTTGGAGCACAAGGCTTATCGGGCCATCAAGGCTTTGAATTTTGACCTTCAAGCTTCGGGTGAAAGAAGGATGCTTGATGTTCATGAGCTTGAGGAGCTTAGGAGGGACGCCTATGAGAGCTCCCGGGTGTACAAAGAGAGAACAAAGGCTTGGCATGATCAACAAATCATGAAAAGGGAATTCAAAGTTGGTGACAAAGTCCTTTTGTTCAATTCGAGGTTGAGGTTATTTCCGGGCAAGCTCAAGTCAAGGTGGAGTGGTCTATTCACCGTGCATCAAGTATCTCCACATGGTGCGGTTGAGATTTGCAATGATGCAAAAGGGTGCTTCAAGGTGAATGGGCAAAGACGCAAGCTATACTATGATGGTGCACCAATTCAAGAAGCCTACTCTATTGCACTTGAGGATTACTCCCCTCCTAATGATTGAAGATTTATGGTAGTCAAGCTTATGACTTAAAACAAGCGCTTAGCGGGAGGCAACCCGTTTTTTCTCACTTATTTCTATTTCTTTTTCTTCTTTTTAGTTTTGATTTACTTAGATTGATTGGATAATCACATATTATTCAGGTATTTGAAATATTTGTTATGGTGATTTTGTGATTTGGATATGTTTAGGATTGCCTGGGAGGAATTCTGGAGCAAAGAGAGGCAAGGAGAGAAGAAGAAAAAGGAAGCATGGGGCTAACCCGAGCGCTCGGGTCTCCTGACCCGCCCGGGTCGCTCAATGGGAGCCAAGGGTGTTTTCCTGACATTTGGACCCGCCCGGGTCACTCGACCCGAGGGCTCGGGTGAGGTGACCCGCCCGGGTCGGGTGTGTGTTTGAAAAAAAAAAAGAGAAAAAAAAAATAAATGGCTGAACTTGTGCCGACCCGAGGGCTCGGGTCGTTCTACCCGCCCGGGTCGGGATGTCAGTGGGCAAAAACCAAGTGATAACCGAATTTTTTGTTTACATCTCTTGATTTCTTTTTCACTCTTTACTCTTCTTCAACCTCTCAACTCTCCCTAAACCCCTTCAACTCCAAACCCTATCCTCCTAATTCTCACTCAAATCACGCACTCACTACTCAAAAACTTAAAATCCCTCACAAATCTTCATCCTCATCAACTTTCCTCCACAAATTTCAACTTTTTCTCCTTCAAAAACCCCATCTCCACCATTTTTCATCATTTTCTCTCTCCTCAAAAATTTTACCATAACTCTTAAATTCATCATTTTCCACTCAAATCTCTTCACAAATTCATCCTAAAACATAATTCCCCCTCCATTTCTCTCATAAAAAACTGAAAAACAAACAAAAAAAATTTTCACTTTTTTCCACCCTCACCACTAAGTTACGGGATTTTGATTTTTTGAGCAACAAGTAATTTGAAGCATGGAGAGGAGGAATTCAAAGCGGAGTAGACAAGCGGGGCAAGCTAGCTCAAGCCAACCACCACAAAGGGAAAACGTCTCGGGGCATGATGCCCCCAGTGAGTTTCATGATCCCGAATTTTCTTTCATTGTTTTTGTTGGCTTAGAACATTTTAATAGATTCCAAGCCCTTAAGCTAAGGAATTCGCCCCTACTCGTTTTGTTGTTGAGACCTTGTCGTCTTTATGGGGGATTCGGGGGGATGTAAATAACATAGCTAACGGATTGAATATGAAAAAAGTGTTATTGATGAGAAAAAAAAACTTATAAATGCTTAACACTTGAATTCCTAAGCTCCTTGGAAATAACCGGAGAGCAACGGCTTGCGTGCTCAACTAGAGCCGAAGCCGTTCTCAAATTTCGGTTGGGGAATGTTGCTCATTCTATGCCTATTGGTGGTTTTGCTGAAATTTTTGGTTTAAAAATTGAATCGAGCACCACTCCCGCACCTTCTTTCAACCTTTATGATTGTTGGAGTAAGTTGAGTAACGGAAAGAGTTATGCAGCTAAAAATGCCAATGACTCACTCATACACGAACCAGCTATCCGGTACTTCCGCAAGTTTTTGGGGAACACTATCTTTGGGAGAAAGGATAACTCAAACGTAAGTCAGTCGGAACATATGATCATAGGTTCTTACCTATGGAATAAGAAGAAGCTGAACATACCTTTGATGTTCGCCCGCCATCTCCAATGAGTAAGGACCCCAAAAACTCTCGGTCGTGGGTCGGTTGTTGTGGGCGGTTTGATTACCGCCATTGCTGAACACCTTAGGGTCCGCCCTAGGACCCCCGAGGTTCCAGGACCGACCCTAATAAACCCACAACACCTACAAGATGCGCGTTGGTTTACAGTGACTGGAATACATTTTACTTGGAAGATTAGTAAAATGTCTTCCATCCAACTTCCAAAGCGCCGCCTCACCGAGATTAAAACAGGAGAAGTCAACTATCTCATCATGGAAGGCGCAGAGATCCGCACCTATCATAGGCGGGATCCCCATGAGCTTGCCTCCTCCTCTTCCGCCCCTCCCCCTCCTCCTCTTCAACCCCATCCCACTTATGTTCCAGACTATGCCCCTATTTATGCCCATATAGATAGGCGGTTTGATAGGTTTGAACAAAGACTAACCACTTTCCAACAAGAGATGCGAGAGAGTTTTACCCTCATCTTGCAATTCTTTCATGATAACAGCATGGTCCCTCCCGGCACCCCCTACCCCTCCTATATGCAACCCCCGCCTTCCCCAGAGGGGGAGGAGGACCTCGACCCTTGAGTTGGTCTCTTCCCATCCCCCCTCCCCGCTTGTTCTTCCTTTAACACCGAGGACGGTGTTTGGTTTAGCTTGGGGGGGTATTTTCATGATTTGGGTAGTTTTTACTTGATGAGGTAGGCGTTTGGAGACCCTTGTTGCTATTTTGATTGAATTGTTGTTTGTGATTGTGGTTAAGCTTGGTGAATGGGCCAATGCTTGTTAATATGTGGTGTGCCATGATTCCATTTTTCTTATTTGTTTAAACAATTTTCTTCCTTTTTCTTCTCCTTATTTCCTTGTTTTAGCTTTTATTTCTTTTCCTTCTATTTCCCTTCTTTTTCAATCTTTGTTTTTAGTTCAAAAAAAAATATTAAAAAATATATAAAAAAAAATATTAATAAAAAAAAATTGAAAAAGAGCAAAAATAGCAAAAAAAATATGAAAAACAAAGAAAAAGAAAAAGAAGTTTTCGCTTTGAATAAAGTTTTGATTTCCTTGCCCAAGGAAGATGCTAGTTGATGATTTATGTCGATTCCTTGCTTGGATTTTGAGTATATGTTTAGAGGCTCCTTTTGGAAGAGTGTGAGCTTGGGTTGTGGTGCTTTAGGAGGTGATTAACCTTGATTGCATTAGATTCAACTAAAATGAAACCGATGAATGCTCAATTGAATGTCTAGTCTTGAATCTTGACTAAGTTGCTCATGCTTGAATAATTGAAGCTTCAAATTTACAGTCCCTTGTGTCCCTAGATGTACTCATCATGTCCCGAAACAAAAGCTCTATAAGAAACTTAGTTTTTATTTAACTTTGTATGCAATAAGTGGCACAAAAGGCCACAAGTTCATCAGTTTCAACAATATTTTGATGGTGCTGCAACACATTGGTTCCTCGACCTTGAGAATGCAAAGAAATCCACTTGGGCTGACATAGTCAGGGAGTTCTCAAACCAATACAAGTATAATGAAGAAATTGATGTTACTAGAAGGGATCTGGAGACCACTTCTCAAAACCTCAATGAGACATTTTCTTCATTCATCACTCGATGGAGAAACAAGGCTTCCAAAATGATGAGTAGGCCTAATGAAGAGGAACAGCTGCAAATGGTTGTGAAAAACCTTCTTCCTGTCTATGAGAAGCATATGGCATACCAGTATTTCCCGACTTTCAAAGCTTTGATTTCTACGGGAACTTTAGTTGAGGATGCTGTGAAAAGGGGAGACATCAAGAAAGATGAACCTACTAGCAGCACCACTTATAATGCAAAGTTTGGAAATAAAAAAAGAGCCCCAAACAATGATTCAGCAGTTCCTAAGACAACTAATGCGATCCATGCCATTGGCGCATCGTCTGCATTCCAGTTGCGACAACAAAGGAACTTTACTCCTTTGAACATGACTTATTCCCAAGCTCTCTCTAAGTTAAAAAACGCCAATCTCATTCAACCCTTGAATCCACGCCCACCTCCTAAAAATCCTTATCCTGGTTATGAGCCAAATCAAAACTGTGAATACCATCAAAGCCCGGGGGCATAATACTGAAAACTGCACAGCTCTAAAGCATCAAATTCAAAACCTTGTGGATGATGGAAAACTTTCTCTGGGATCCATCTCCAATGAACCAAATGACTCTCAGCCTAACATCATAAAAAAAAAAACCCTTCCTAATCATAAACCCTCATTCGCCATTAATGCCATCTTTGTCGCTTCGGACGGATGCGATCCAGTTCAGTTAATCCATAAGACAGTTCCTCAAATGTATGAAATGCCGATAGCCGTAGGTTAGAAGTGTATAGTCTATGACTATTCCACTTAAGAAAAAGTTAAAATGATGCCTTGTAAAGACCCAGCTTCACTCTCAACAAAGATCCATTCTCTGACATGTGTGGAACTTTGGTATGATGGTGCCTTCTTCATGTTGGACTCTGATGCTGATGAAGATGCCTCTTCGGTCTTAACAATTATGGAGAAAAACACTGGAGGACATTCCACCACTCCAAATACATACACGCGCCCCATTTGCCTCGATGATCTTAGTGATGAGGAGTATGTGGACGTCTCTCATTTGACTAGAGCGCGCCGCCACTTTAAACCATCCCATTTGGAGGATGAAAATCCTTTGGAGGTATTGAGAAGGAAGGAAAAGGGCAAAGAGCCAATGATAGAGGAAGGTAACAAGGAAGATGATGTTATCAAGCGCATGAAAGAAGTAAATGCTAATGTTTCCATCTGGAAATTGTTAATGCATTCCCAGCCTCATAGGGCAGCTGTTCTAAAGCATCTTAATGAAGCCTCTATAAGCTCTTCTATGATACCTAACCATATGGTGGGGCTCATTCATGGGGTAGATCGAACTCTCATGTTCACTGACAATGATCTCCCTGACAACATCAACCACAACAATCCATTACACGTCATTATATGCTATAATGGATGAGAGATACCTAGGGTGTTGATCGATAATGGCTCTGCAATCAATGTTTGCCCTCTGCGCGTGCTGACAAGGCTTTGGTATACAAAAGAGGATCTGGTACCATCCAACCACGTGGTTAGAGCATACGATAATGTTAAGAGAGAAGTATTGGGTTTGATCAACCTCCTCATTGAATGTGGTTCCGTGGCAAGGAAGGTGGAATTCATGGTCATTGACATGCAAGCCTGTTTCAACTTCTTATTAGGAAGACCATGGCTGCATGAAAATAGGGTAGTAGCCTCTACTCTACATCAGAAGGTAAAGCTTCTCACTGGTCAGGGTGTTGTGACTATTTCTGGTGATCCGAAAATTATGACCATATCCAACGTCGGAAAATCGGTATTATATCTGAACGAAGTAGAAGGCACTAGGTTGGATGGTTACACTATCCACTGTATTCTACCAGCACCTGAAAATTCCTGGATGAATGAGGTACCGGCTGCCACACTAGATGAAAGTGATGAAGAAATAGAACCAGAGTATAGTGAGGATGACGAGGAAGAAGTGGGAGCTCCAAGCATTGACACTCATGATACCTCAATTGAAGCACTAGAGGAATCCTGTATCGGTAATCCTCAAGACAATGATGATCATGACTCAAAGAAGAGATCTAGGACCGACGATTTTGATCTGGACTTCAATGTAGTATGCCCTGTTTGAGAGGTTCACACTGAGTCACTGATTCTCTTTCCAGGATATCAACATGAAGATCACTATCGTGAATTGCCCCAATTCAGAACATTTGATGGGAACGGTGATCCTTTTGTCCACTTAGTGGGATTTGTGAATGCCTTGCATCCATGGGGCATACCATAGGAAGATTACCCCATGCTTTTTGACAGGAGTTTAGAAGGACCAGCTCTGGACTGGTACTATTCTTCAGATTGTGTAGATAGGGCTAGCTGGGAAAATGTTAGTCAAGCCTTTGTTAATTGGGCTCTCGAGCATAAACAAACTGATGTCAAGAAGTTCAAGCTAGTCACTTTGCGTCAAGGCGGCTTATGTATCATATGATTAGTTAATTATGATTTGCATGTCATATTTTAATGTTAAAGTGTGCACGTGTTTAGAATTGTGTTCACATTGAATTTCTCACAAGCAGATAATTCTGACAAACAGACCTTTTATTCATCCCAACTGGGGTACTTCATTTTATACATAAAAAGACATAAAGCCTTCATTTCCTACAAGCTCAAAAAAAAAAAAAAAAAAGCTGCAACTTAAAAAAAAAAAAACAATATAGAAAATAAACATGACAATTCCCTCAAACCCTTCTCCTCTTCATGGTAGGCCCGTTTGAATATTTGTCTTGACCAATATCCGCTAGAAGCCATTGAAGGTAATCTTCATCAATCAGAGGAAAGGAAGGTTCCGGTAGCGCTGATATAATTTTAGCCCCCTGCCATATAGTAGGCATTCTCTGAACACCACTCATATCAGCCTCATAAGTGGTACAAAATGGAAGAACCTGGAGGGCAGGAATGTGTTTTTGCCTCCAACCAATTAGCCTTAGACACCTCCAAGGAAGGTAGAAAGTGACTTGGCAAAGCCCGGGTAATTGTACACCTCTACGCCCAGAATTGCAATATACAATTGCACTAATGCCAAGGTGGCTTGTGACCCACTTTATGTCTTGATGTAGAAAAAAATCCTCCCACCCACCATTTTTGCTTAGTCGATAGAAGAAAGAAAGAAGGCCTCTCTCCCGAACATGACTAGTTTTATATGTAAGACTCTTGTTGGGTTTCATGAGAGAAATTTTTTCTAATAGCCATAAATGAAGGGCTAATGGACATCCCTCCACAAAGCTTTGAGGGTTTCTTTTGAGTTCATCTAAGCCAAGGAACATTTCCCCCAAAATAAGTGGTCCAAGACGACCCCCGCTAACAATTTGAGGAATAAGTAAAAGACATCGAATATGGCATGTATTTAAAGACCATTTAGTGAGGGTACTTCCCAAAATCATAAGAATGCAAGCATTTTCTCTAGCAATCCTATAGTTGGCATTATTAGAAAATTGCCAAGTGCCAAATTGAAAAGTCAATAATAAGTTGACAAGAAATACCTCACCATATTGTAGGTAGTTTCCATGAAGACTTTCGGGATGATGTAAAATCGTTGATAAATCTCCCGAGATCGTGGTAGGGATTTAGGTGTGATAACTGGACCATTGGATGGTAAGCCTAGTAAACCTTCGACTTCTTCAACAAGGGGCACAATCTCCCGGTCTCCAAAACGGAAAACATGACGAGTTTCATCCCAAAATCTGGAAGCAGCATGAATCATGTCGTAGCAAATAGAAAGTGAAAGCAAAGGCATAAGCACCTTAGTAAAGCGGGAAGAGGAAAAGGATTGCCTTGGTTGCTCCAAGTTTCTTGTAATCCCCGAGAGTTGTTTTTTTCTCCCGACTCTGCATTTCATTAACCTCCTCATAAGTATGAACCATTTTTGTGAATGAAAAATTTAGAGAAAAGATTGGAGTAGTGGAAGTGGTGCATTTGGAAATGAAGAACCATGCCCCTTTTATAAATGATAGGCGTGTCGCGCACCTAACAAAAATAATTTCCTAACTAATCCTCCTAACTATGTAGTAGGGTAAGTCAAGGTCGAATCCACAGGGACAAACAGTATCAAACACTAGAAATCTCGACTCAATTTAACTAAACAAGTGACAAACAATGGTGAAAAGGTGTTAACTAATAATAATGCTAAATTATGACAACTATAAAGAACACACGAGGTAAAATCAATCAATAAAGACATCTAGAATTAAGTATCCCCTCTAGCACGAATAATACATGAATAGTTCCCATTCCAATAAACATAATCAATGATTCAAAAGGAGTAATGCACTCTATAACTACCAAAGATCTCTCCCGAGTACCTATGGCTACTCTAAACAAGCAATCAAACCTATTCCCATGAAATCATGCAAGAAAGAGACATTAAGCATGGCATCACAAATAAATTCCTAGTAATCCTATCTACTTATTCCCATAGAGATATTCATACTCTTGATTAAATCAACAAATCCATCTAGATTCAATTCCCATTGAAAACAAGATATTAGGAATCAATTCAAAATCACCTATCCCTAGTATGATAATGAAAATAAGCACAATTCAATCAAACAAGAACAATTAATCACATCAAATTGGAATTAGGAGAGGGATTCATGCATTAATCATTGCTAGGGTTCAACTTAACCCTAGATTATAAAACTACTCACTCATAATTGAAATAACAAAGCAATTGATAAATAAATAGAAAGACATAATAGTAATAAGGAAAAGAGGAAATTAAAAAAACTTAGTCTTTACTTGAATGGATCAAACTTGTAGAATTCAAGGTTTAATAATGGAGTTTCCTCTCAAAAGCTCTCTAAAAAGTAATACTCTATTTTCTAATAATGAAAAACTGCCCAAAAGTAAGTTTTATCAAACCTAATATCGTTTACAAAAACTAAAAAAGGAAATAATTAAAGTCGCGGAAATCAGCAGAATGACAGCTTGCACGGGAAAGCAGAAAAGCGCACGGGCGTGCGCATTTCTGCACGGGCAAGCGATAACTTGCTTGGGCGTGCACGCAAGACATAATGTTTTCTTGTTTTCGTTCACAGATCTGCACGGGCAAGCGGTTATCCGCTTGGGCGTGCGCCTTGGTGCATGGGCAAGCGAATCCTGCTTGGGCGTGCACGTGAGACAGAATGATTTCGCCTTTCTTCCAACAGATTTGCACGGGCAAGCGACTATGTGCTTGGTCGTGCGCCTCATCGCTCGATCAAGCAAGAAAATACGTGGTCCCGCAAAGAGAATATTATTCAATATCATCATTCCTTCAACCCCAAAGCACTCAAACTCATCTTCTCGCATCCCGGGACCACCAATTAGACCATCTACGAACCATCTTAGCTTCTCTTAGTCACAACCGACCACAAGAACCTGTCAACAAAAGAAGAAAGAAACTGCGGTGAAAAAATTAGAAAGGAAAAAACAAAGGATCTGCTAAAAATTAAATCACATGATGTCTTTATTAGGCTATGTTTAGTTCACCTGAAATTTTCTGATCTGAACTTATCTAATCTGATCTGATATGATCTGATCTGATATGAACTTATTTTTCGATGATATGATCGATCCGATATGAACTTATTTTTTCGATCGATCTGAACCGATCGATGATCGATCCGATCGATCGATCCGATCGATCGATCCGAACCGATCCGAACTTATCTTTTAAAAAACATATTATTACTTTGTATTTCATTACTAGTATTACTATTACTATCATTTTATTACTATGCACAACTTTCAATAATAATAATAATAATAATATAATAATAATAATAATAATAATATATTTTATAATAATAATAATATAAATAATATTATAATAATAATAACAATAATAACAATAATAACAACAACAACAACAACAATAATAATAATAATAATAATAATAATAATAATAATAATAATAATAATAATAATATAGATAACATAATAATAATAATAATAATAATTATTATTATTATTATTATTATTATTATTATTATTATTATTATTATTATTATTATTATTATTATTATAGCATAATAATTTTTTTTTTTTTTTTGAAAAAGAGCACATTAGTATATGTACATACAATTAAAAATAAAAGACTAAGGACTCTTGGGTCCAATGTTATGGCTTCTTACCACCCACATGGTAGACCAATGTTCAAATCTTGGTGAAAGCATATATTTCAATATTGTTGTGGGTGGGGGGAGGGGTTTGGGGCTTGTTGGGTCTTTGTGTGAGTGAAAAGAGCATACAAGATCTATTTAGGTAGTAATGAAAAGAGCATATAATGATATTAAAAAAAGAACATATACTGAAAGAGCATACAACATATATTTAAAGAACACATTTTAAAAATAAAAGATAGATGTTATTTTTATATTGATGACATGTTTGGATTTAACCAACAACATGTTCTTTGTCTTTTATTTTTATTATATATAAACCTATAAATATATATAATCATATGATCTTGAACAAAATGGTTAAATATTATTCTTATATCGTTGTCTTGTTCTATATAAACTTTGTTTTTAAAGATAAGTCGAAATCCTTTGTAGGGAAAATTTTGAACGTGATGACAACACCATTAGGTTATCCCATGCTACTCATGTTTTATATAAACTAGTAATATATAATTTATATTATTCTACCAAAATTATTTTAAAAAATAAACATCATATACTATTGTCATGTTCGTTACATGTACAACATCAAAAAGAACATCACATATCAAAATTATTAATTAGAATAAATATAAAAAAGAACACTTACAAATGCCAAAAGAAAATTCTTCTTCTTGAACACAAATAGCTTCAAATAGTGATATCAATGACATTTATAATAATAGCAACGACATTAATAATAATTACCAATATTAATAATTAATAAGTACAACAACGACAATAATTATAATCTTTTTGAACAAATGTACTAGTAAATAGTAATATTTATAGTAATAGTAATAGTAATTGTATAAAGTAATATTAATAATAATAATAATAATAATAATAATAATATAATAATAATAATAATTTTATAATAATAATAATATAAATGATATTATAATAATAATAACAATAATAACAATAACAACAACAACAACAACAATAATAATAATAATAATAATAATAATAATAATAATAATAATAATAATAATAATAGATAACATAATAATAATAATAATAATAATAATAATAATAATAATAATAATAATAATAATTAATATTATTATAGCATAATTAGTTTTTTTTTTTTTGAAAAGAGAACATTAGTATATGTACATACAATTAAAAATAAAAGACTAAGGACTCTTGGGTCCAATGGTATTGCTTCTTACCTCCCACATGGTAGACCAATGTTCAAATCTTGGTGAAAACATATATTTCAATATTGTTGTGGGTGGGGGAGGGGGTTGGGGCTTGTTGGGTCTTTGTGTGAGTGAAAAGAGCATACAAGATCTATTTAGGTAGTAATGAAAAGAGCATATAATGATATTAAAAAAAGAACATATACTGAAAGAGCATACAAGATCTATTTAAAGAACACATTTTAAAAATAAAAGATAGATGTTATTTTTATATTGATGACATGTTTGGATTTAACCAACAACATGTTCTTTGTCTTTTATTTTTATTATAAATAAACGTATAAATATATATAATCATATGATCTTGAACAAAATGGTTAAATATTCTTCTTATATCGTTGTCTTGTTCTATATAAACTTTGTTTTTAAAGATAAGTCGAAATCCTTTGTAGGGAAAATTTTGAACGTGATGACAACACCATTAGGTTATCCCATGCTACTCATGTTTTATATAAACTAGTAATATATAATTTATATTATTCTACCAAAATTATTTTAAAAAATAAACATCATATACTATTGTCATGTTTGTTACATGTACAACATCAAAAAGAACATCACATATCAAAATTATTAATTAGAATAAATATAAAAAAGAACATTTACAAATGCCAAAAGAAAATTCTTCTTCTTGAACACAAATAGCTTCAAATAGTGATATCAATGACATTTATAATAATAGCAACGACATTAATAATAATTACCAATATTAATAATTAATAAGTACAACAACGACAATAATTATAATCTTTTTGAACAAATGTACTAGTAAATAGTAATATTTATAGTAATAGTAATAGTAATTGTATAAAGTAATAATAATAATAATAATAATAATAATAATAATAATAATAATAATAATATTAATAATAATAATAATAATAATAATAATAACAACAACAACAACAACAATAATAATAATTATTACAATAACAATAATAGCATTAGTAATACTAATAATCATAATAATCAAGATGATAATAATAATAAGTTATTAAATATAAGCTTAATCCGAACTTATCCGATCCGATCCGAACTTATCCGATCGATTCGAACTTATTTTTTCGATCGATCGATCCGATCCGAGTCCGATCGATCCGATCCGAAATAAGCAAAAATAAGGTGAACTGAACATAGCCTTAATGTCATATGACCAGTTGACCTGGTAAAGCAGGTTGTATGCTGCAGGGTCCAACCAAAAACAACACCCCCATGGTTGGGACCTACACAACTTAATCAATAATTCTGGCCTTTTAAAATTTATCACCCAAAGTTCAAGCCCTTATTGTCACTTTTTACTTTTAGAAACGAGAAATGATTTTGAGATGGATGAAAGGATATGGTTTTTGGAATAGGACGGACATAACCATGATGAAGACCTGGGCCTAACTATATGCTAATGCATACATGGACTAAAACAATGCAAACTAAGCGGATCGGACTTAACGACTTAGCCTTTAGGACGATTGGGAAGACTAGCTTTGCTAGACTTAAGGATTGGGTTGTATCGACTTAGGGAAGACTAGCGACTTGGGGTGTTACCTTTATGGACTTAGGGAGAACTAGCTTCACTAGACTCAAGGGTTGCCATTATGGACTTAGGGAGGACTAGCTTCAATAGACTCTAAGGTTGTTGTTATGGACTTAGGGATGACTACCTTCGCTAGACTCAAAGATTGCCATTATGGACTTAGGGAGCACTAGTTTCGCTAGACTCAAAGGTTGTCGTTATTGACTTAGGGAGGACTAGCTTCACTAGACTGAAAGATTGCCTTTATGAACTTAGGGAGGACCAACTTCACTACACTCAAGGGTTGCCGTTATGGATTTAGGGAGGACTAGCTTCACTAGACTCAAGTATTATCGTTATGGACTTAGGGAAGACTAGCTTCGCTAGACTTAAAGGTTGCTTTTATCGACTTAGGTAGGACTTATTTTGCTAGACCCAAGGGTTGTTGTTATGGATTTAGGGAGGACTAACTTCAATAGACTGAAAAAGGTTGCCGGTACGGACTTAGGAAGGACTAGTTTTCACTAGACTCAAAGATTGTCGTTATGGACATAGGGAGGACCAGCTTCGCTAGACTCAACGGTTGCCATTATGCACTTAGGGAGAACCAACTTTGCTAGACTCAATGGTTTCCTTTATGGACTTAGACATTGGACTTGGTCCTATATGGGTTTGGAATTGAAATTGACTGCAATTAACACATAGGCTTGACTTTCGAATGGACTAGGAGAAGCACATGGGCTTAACTTACATGTAGGTGGACTCTAATGCAAGTGGACCTAATATGAATGCATGGACTCAAAATTTAATTGGGCCTACAATGAATACAAATGGACTTATATTGGGTTGATTGGACCGAGTTCATTGGACTGGGTTGATTGGATTGGTTAGATTGAGTTTAGAATTTTCGAAATTTAATTTTTTTTTAAAGGACCCCTTTGTTTTTATCTTTTATTGGAAAATATGATGATGAATAAAGATGGATTAATTTTGCAAAAAAAAAAAAAAAAAAATTATATTTTTTGAAAAATATAGGATAGAAGGGAATGGGATTGATTTTGAAAATGATATATTTTATTTGAAATGAATATGATGGGATAGATGTGTTGGAGAAGAGTGGTTGGATAGAAGGGATAAGATGAGATAGGATGAGATGTATGACGACTCAAACTCTATTTTGACCACTTATCTCGATGCACTTTTAAGGATAGACTCAATCTTAGATGATATGCATGGAAACCATCGATTTTTATCTAAAAGTGATCATGAATGATTGTGCAAAGATAGATCAAAATAAAACCTACAAACAAACTGTCGAAACAGACCGACGAAAGCAATGTGAGCTTACACCATACACAAAGGGCTTGCGTGCCATGCAAGCAACTTACGCCTAACGCAAGAAGCTTGCACGCCACGCAAGGTCATGCGCCAAGCTCACGTTCCTTGCATGTGACGCAACATTCGTACTTTTGGCGCATGGCCTTCACAGAGCCATTTTTTTCATTTCGACACTTTATTGGTCATTTTTCGAGACTTCTAGCCTAATTTGAGGGGAAAGCATGTTGAACATAGCAAACAAGTAACCAATAATGCCAAATAGGCAAGAAATAGTATGAAGTTCCCTCGCTTATGTTTAGGCTAAAAAGGGATCCATGACTAAGATATGCATCCCACGCTTCGTATCTTTGCATAAAAAGATGGCCACCTGTAAGACGCACTCTAGTCTCAAGTCAGAAACAAGAGATTAATGCCATGGTTGGGTATGCTAATGACTAAGATCCAACGTTGTCGTTCAGGAAGCTTTTTTGAGGAACAAAGCGCAATCCCCCCGGGGGTTGAACATGCGTTAATGTGGCAATGACACAGTACTTATAGTGCCTCTAAATAATATCCATCCATATGCAAAATGTAATGTTATTTAAAATGCAAAAAAGAAGTATAAATCACATTATTCCAGTTTCATCCACTCATCAACATTAAGGTTTGAATCCTCCCTAATGAAGTCGCTAAATTGTAGGCATAATTTTATTGCCTACGCAGGATGAGCACGGATTTGACTACCTCTTCATAGAGGGTTTTAGATTTGAAAATGTTTTGAAAAAACTTCGCCAATAAGTCTTAAAATGAAAACTCATAAACCTTATTGGATATTGCGAAACCATAAGGACAACTTAGGGACTTATCGAATGTAGTTTTTCCCGACATGACTTCATTATTGGTCAATGAACCTATTGTAACCTAAAAATAAAGGGCTAGCAAAGACACACGTGGACCAATCATAAGCGTCCACGTGTCCCAAAAAAGGGAGGAAAGCTTGGCAATCTTTAATTTTTTTTTTCTCCTTGCACTAGTGGAAAAAAGCACATCTGTCACAAGATAACTGATCCAGTTAGGCCCAAATCGGATCAGCTAAAGTCAACTGATCCGGTCAAGGCCTAAACCAGATCAGTTAAAATGCAAATGGGACAGCTTTGTCGTTCCCTTAGTCGTGTCCTCAAGTAACTGATCCGGTTGGCCCAAATAACTGGATCAGTTACTTTTGGGCCTTAGAAAATAGTTGGGCCAACATTTTAGGGTACCGCATTTTTTCTTTCTTCGCTTTTATTTCACTTCACTCCCTCACCCCCTATTCTTTTCTCAAAACCTCCATAACCAAGCTCCAAAGCTTCGAATCAGAGCTTCTTGCACTCATATTTTGCCCCATTCTTCACTGAAACAAGCAAGTCGCTCGAATTTGTCCTTTTTTTTCTATTTGATTGATTTGGTTCAAATCACGGAAATCGAATTAGGGATTTTCGATTTTGCCCCTTTTTGCTCGAATTTGTATTTGTTTTTTATCTTGTTGGCTAGATGTGCTTTGAGACTTCTGATCTACCCTTGGTGGAATCCCCTCGCAACTCTCTGGCAGCTCACTCCTTCTTTTGAGCTCACCACTACAGACAAGCCAATTTCACTCCTACACAACTCGCTTACTACTCGCCAACCTACGCAACGTTGTCGCAGCACGACTGCACAATGATAAATTAATAAAACCATTGTCAATGTACAATGTATCATATACACCCGGATGCACCGTACACCCAAGACTATTTTTCCGTATTGCTCATTTGGAGTGTTTTTTATCAATAGCCTTTGGGTATATGGTAACACGGGTATACTATATAGGTTTTGTCAATGATGCCATATTGTTGTGCCTTTTGATCTTTGATAATTAGAAAGCATTATTGTTTTAAATCCTATAGGTAATGCAATATTCCCATGTAAGTTGTTTCATTTTATTTCTCTACCTTCTGCAGTGATGGTTATGGGTTCTCTTGTATATGGCATTAGATACACATATTTAGAGTATATTTGCACACTCCTTGTTGTAGGAGGTGTGTCACTTTTTGCGCTGTCTTAGGTGAGATGTGCACCAAACTTCTAACTAGTCAGTAACATTTTTTCTCCCTTTTGCTTAATTGCATTCTTGGAGGGTGTTGTTGCTTGTCAGTATTTTTGGTGATAAAATAGAATTTACTTGTATCTTATACTTCATATGTTGCTCCACAGACTAGTGCAAAGACCATTAGTAAACTGGCGCGCCCGAATGCACCTCACGGATATGGGATGTGTTTCCTGAACCTTGCTTTTGATGGGTTCACAAATGCTACACAAGATTCAATAACAGCAAGGTATTCTAGTGTTTTATTCTCCTTTTAGTATTACTTGTGCATCTTTATGAAATATAAACTGCTTGATGCTCTACCCTGCCTAAAGAACTCGCATCTTTAATGCTGCAGCATAACTTGTGTTCCTGGAAATCACTATTCTATTATTTTTATCTTTTACTTCTTGCTTGGTAGACTTATGTGATCATCACACTTTTTGTAGGTATCTAAAAACAAGTGCTTGGGATATCATGCTAGGAATGAACTTAGATAAATAGCTTGATGTGGCTAGGTAGCTTAGCAAATAATTATTTTCAGTTCGGAATGATTTGTTGATGCTATATTGAACTATTTTCTTAATTCCAATCTTAGCTTTTATACTAAAATTTGAACCCTGATTCCAAATGTATTGGTAATCTTTATGAACTTACCACTTAGTTACAAAAGGAGAGGAATCATAGAGCTTGACAACAGATTAGGATGTCTTTGACATCGCAATCAAGCAACCGGAAAAGGTTAGGGTGGAGAGTTACAACGGATAAGGTAGGTTGCACCTTAGAAGTTTATAATTATATAATTTGATGTCCGATTGCATATGAGCAAGTCTTTGTAGCATTTCCTATTCTCTGAAGTCTTAGTTTTAACTTGCTTAAAACAATTATGATTGCAACTTCAAAATTTTATAGTTATATGGTTCTTCTTAGTTTAGATTGTTGCATTTTATATGTATTCAAATAGATATTTCATGTGTGAGATTTCTACTAATAGTTTTGGGTGGTTAATTACAACTTATACTATATTATTGTGATCATTCGGATAAATATATATTCTCCTAAATTGTATTATGGTTGGAGCTTCTAAGGCCTTGTTGAGTTTTTTTCATGATTAGTATGCCTTAGAACTCGATTGAGAGATTTTCTATTAGATTGTTGATCCGAATATAACAATTATATGCCACTTCATGGTGAATGACAAGTGCATAACTTTTAAGTGTCATTTGATGTAGTTTACATTGAATCCAGAGAATTAAAAAGAATCATAGTAGTCAATGATGTTGAATCAAAAGTATTGGTGCATAATAGGGCTTAAGGGTGGCTTCCAATCTGTTCTTTGCACCTCCATGACATGTTGGCATGTTGTTCAGTTATTGGAAATAAATGCATTCTTCTAAAACTTTTGTTTTTCCTCCTACAGGAAGCTTTTCGCTCGGTTGAAGATATCCATGGTTTGATGTGTATGGTTAAGAAGACTCACAAGCCTTCCTTGATGGTCGGATACTATGTCAAACTCATTGAAATATTTTGGATCTCTGGAAGCCATTTGTATCATGGATATGCTTGGCTGAACCTTATTTTGAATATTGTTATTGTAGTAGAATATGTACCATGTTATAGATTGATGTTGAATATTAGAATTATATGGCTCAATAAAACGAGATTTTTGCCTCAATAAAATAAGTATTGATACTTTTTCCCACCACAATTGTTTTTGTATCAATTAAGAAAAAAAATGCAAAATAAAAAAAAACTTTTTGGGTGCTTAACTGCTTCGGTTTTGCAAGAAAACCAGATCAGTTCATCAAGTTAAGTGATCCGATTTTCTTGCAAAACCGGAGCGATTAGTGATAAATTGATCTCGTTTTGGACCGGATCGCTTGATCACTCCTAGCTGCCCGGACCACCCAATCCGACCAAAACCGGATTTGTAAGCTTGGTTTTAACCGAATCTGATGGGCTTTTTTCCACTATTGTTGAAAGATAAAGGCCTACTTTTGGCCTGAAGAAATAATCAGAGCCCAATTCCCAAAAAACTACTGCATATGATTGGCTGATATTCAGCCACCAATCATTGCATGCCACGTGTCACAATCTAATTTCCTAGCCAATCAGGTGCCCCTATTTTAGGGTGACATCAAATGGCAGCTCCCAGATTCCAAACACTATAAATAGTCTCCTCAAAATCACGTAAACGGTAGCTTATTGAATAGTGTGCCATAACTCTGCTAAAATATTCTCTCTCAGTTTCACTCGCTATCTCTACTCTTTTTCCACACCTGATAACTGACTTAAACTTTAGAGGGGGAACCACCACCCAAACCTCCCGGGTTGGTTCCTTTTTCTACAGGTTATAAAAAGGAAGCTCAGGTTCGGAGTGCGGAATTCAGGAATCGTTGCACAAGTCTCTATCGAAGAACATTTTGTAGGATTGAAGTTGCTTGTCCGACAAGCAGACAAAACATTTGGCGCCGTCTGTGGGGAGACGTAACGATGACTGACTGTCACTCGTCTAATGTGGCTAGAAATCGCAATTTTCAGATTCGAATTGAAGATACGATAGACAAAACAGACCTCCGTCCATTGTCGATTTTCCTGGTCAAAGTCAAGTACCTGTTATTCTAGAAAACCTTGAACGTCCGGTGTTAGCTTCTCATCTGGAAAATGTTTTGAATGACTTCCAAACAAAGATGGCAGCGGTCGTCCAGGAACATATCAAGAACAATATGCTGTTTTTCCAGGTGAATCTAGAAATGCTTGGAGGCAAAAAAAGCTGCTGCATTACAACGGTCGGTCACAGGGTCTACACCGTATTTGAGATATCCCCCTTTGAAGATACATTCCAGGACAGAATGAAGAAATCTGGGCCCTTCCCTTCTTCGTCCAAGGCAAGAGAAGACAGTGGTGCAACCAATGGTCTGTCGGCGTGCAACCCCCACAAACACCTCTTCTAATCCCGTTTTAAAGGAGTACCGTAAGAAGTTCATACCCATTGAGGGACAGCTGGGAGCTCTCCATATTAACTGGCCAAGCCCTTTCTCGGCCAGGATCATGGAGGTGCCCCCTTTCCCAAAGGTTAAACTCCCTACAATAGAGCCATTTAATGGAACGACTGATCGTGATGATCACCTCTTAGCTTATAAGCATCAGATGTATGTCCAAGCTGTGGACGATGCTACGTGGTGCAAGAATTTCCCGGCTACCCTGAACGGAGTAGCTCAAAAGTGGTTTAACAATCTCCCCCCAAATTCAGTTAACAATTTCACTGAACTCAGTTATCTATTCACCAGTCACTTTGTAGCCAATCGGCATGAACAAAAGATAAGCATGCATTTGGGTTAGGTCATACATGGACCAAAGGAAGCTCTTCGGAATTTTGTTAAGAGGTTTAATATAGAAGCTTTACAGATTCAAGATCTTAAAGCTGGTGCGGCCTTTGACGCCTTTATCACAGGGCTGCGGCCAGGAAGTTTTAAGTTTGACCTTGTCAGAAAGAAAATCACTACTCTTACAGAAGCATTGAAGGAGGCTGAAGCAGTCATACATGCCACAAAAGCTTGTGCTGGGGCTAAGCACCCAGAGTCCAAGAAGCTTGAGGAGGTGGTTCCTACAAAAAAGAACAACCCCAAGAAGGCTGAGACTTGGGCAATAACCTCCACAACTACTTCGTCCAGACGAGGAAAAAGAAAAGAATCGAAATCTTCAACTGACCCCATAGAATTTAGCAAAGATCAATACTTCATTCTCATGGACATCAATGATCAATATGATCTTAAGACTCCAGCTGACATGAAAACTCCTTACAGAAACAGAGACAAGAACAAGTATTCTCATTTCCAAAAGGAATGTGGACATGAGAGTAATGAATATAAGCATCTTAAGAAGGCTTTGGAGGATTTAGCCAGGAAAGGAAAGATGAATTCGTATTTTCCCTAAGGAGAAAGGAAGTTTCCAAAGACGGATGATCGTTAGAGCAAAAAGAATGATAGTGAAAGCATTGAAGAAGATGTTGTCTTAGTCATCTATAGTGGGGTTGCAGCTGGAGGAGCAACCAGTTGGGGGCACAAATCCTATCTCTGGGAGCTCGACGAAATTTTGCTAACTGATCAGGCAAATGCCGAGCCCTTCTCAAAGGTGGTGGTCAGTGAGCAAGATCGGGGGAAGCTGAAGACTCCTCATGATGACCCGTTGGTGGTGGAGATGAAGATAGCAAATCTAAGAGTAAGAAGGATTTTGATAGACAATGGAAGCTCGACGGACATCATTAGTGCAGATTGTTTGTCCAGGTTGAAGTTTGACGAAAAGAACTTAGTCCATGTTCACCACCCAATCATTGGGTTTGGGGAAGGAGTCATCCACCCTATGGGGACAATAACTTTGCCGGTCCCAGTAGGAGAGAAGGATGTCTCTCGGACTTTGTTCATCAAGTTTCTGGTCGTTCGAGGCTTAACAACCTACAATGTTATTCTTGGACGACCAACTCTGAATCATGTTAAAGAAGTGATAGTTACTCATCTTATGCTCTTGAAGTTCGAATGTGACGGAGGAAAAATTGGAACCCTGTATGGAGATCAGAAAGTGGCCAGAGAATGTTATTCAACTACTTTGAAGCCATCGTCTTGGAAAGTAGAGATGCAGGGCCAGACGAAAGCTGTCGGCGAAGGAAAACGACCGAAATTGTGAAAGACCAGACAACCTTGTTGAGAAGGACCATTAAGAGTCCACTGACGCAGGTTGCTCCCTCAAGGAGAACGTCCGAAACCCTTCCCAACAAGAAAAGAAAGTATGTGCCCGTCAAGGAAGAACCTCACTTGTCTGAAGAAGTTATGGCCATTATGGGTTTGGCACTTGAGCGTCCAGAGCCTATTGAGGCCCCATAGGACATATGTTTACATGATGCTCGTCCAAGAAGGACCTTGAAGATTAGATCCTCTTTTACCCCTGAGTTGCGGGGAGTTTTGGATAGATTTACTCAAAGAATTTCAAGATGTGTTTGCTACAGTGCTGAAGAGATGCCTGGGATTGATCCAGAGATAGCCTTCCACCGGCTGAACGTTGATCCGAACTTAAAACCAGTTCGTCAGAAGAAAAGACATCTCGGGCCTGCCAGAAATCAAGCGGTGGACAAAGAAGTACATAGACTATTGGAAGCCCGGTTCATAAGAGAAACATATTATCCATAATGGATAGCCAATGTGGTCATGGTGCCAAAGCCCAATGGCAGATGGAGAATGTGTGTGGACTACACTTATCTCAATAAGGCATGTCCCAAAGACTGTTTCTGTTGTAGCCTAACATCTAAGGCTCTCTTAACGACACATGGGCTCATCAGAGCCGTACACGTGTCGCCCTAGTTAATATGGAAAGAAGGCTTGATCTCTGGGCTATACTCAGTTGGGTTAAAAGGATTGATTTTCTGGCCCAACAGTCAGAACCCAGCACTACCAGCTGGCTGCAGGAGAGTGGTTAATAAACCTTCACCAATCATGGCCTGCCACGTGTCATGATCTGATTCCCCAACCAATTAGAAGCCACTATTCTAGGGCAGATTTAAAGGATAGCTGTCAACATGCTATCACTATAAATACCCCTGAAATCAGGAGAAATATCATTCAATGCAAACAGTGTAAAGTTACTCTGAACAAATACTCTCTCACTTTCTCTCTCTATCTCTACATTCTTGATGCGCTCAAGTTATACGATGTTCTTGTGGTATTTTAGGTGCACTTTGCTAAGGGATTTGTTCGTAATTGTTAAGTTTTGCATATAAATAGACCTTAGCGGAAGTTCGGAATTTTGTATGTTAATTGTTGTTAAAGTTGTAAAGTTCCGAGCTCTTGGAACTCCACCGTGTGCCTAAGCATCGCATCACCGCAAGCTCGTCATCACCAACCCAAGTAGAGCTCGGCAGGCTCAGAAGACCGTCGAAGCACCGCACGCCCAAGCTCACCCATCGCAAGCAAGCCAACGCACGCCCGAGCACCAAGCCGCCCGCCCGGCCGCCGCCCGGCCAGGCGGCCTCGACCAAGCTGCCCGGCCAAGATCGCCCGCCAGCTCACCGCCGAGCGCCCATCGCACGCCAAGCCGGCTCGCACCTCGCGAGGAATGTCGCACCTCGCGACCTGAAGCTCGCACCTCGCGAGATTTCTCGCACCTCGCGACCTGCGTGGTTTGGCCCAATTCTTCAGCTCGTTGCGAAGGCAGTAGCTCATCGCACGGTGCGACCTGTATCGCACCTCGCGACCCCTAGGTCGGTTTAAATGACGGCTGATTTTTGAGCTTTAGTATAAATACTAAACTTTGTTTTTAGACCTAGGGGGCGGCCACAAGGGGATGGAGTTTCCAAAACTCCACTCCTCTCTTGTTGTCTCATCTTTTTAGTTTTTATTTTCTAATTTAGTCTTTGTAGATTTCAATTATGGGATTGGCTTATGCTATGCCGATTGTAGCTTGAACCGTTCTTGAACGAGATTTATATGGAGCTTCAAGCATTATTGTGAGATCTTTCTTCTCTATTTATTTTCTTTGATTATGGTTTAATTTCTATGCTTGCTTTCAATGGTTTTTGCATGATTATGCTAGGAACGTTACTAGTTTGATTGTGTAATTAATCTAATGCTAGATTTAAGAATAGAATCGGATTGTTTTATTCTTTTATCATTTGGTAGCAAACTAGGGAGTAATTTAGATGCTGATCATCTTGGTTATTTCTTGGGGAAATTGAATAAACTGTTGAACGTTTATCGCTTGTATGACGTTAGCAGGTCTGTTGGTTCTCTGTGTTTATTGCTGCTATTGGATTGAACTTAGACGCAGATCGGACTAGGTTATCCTTTAGTTAGAGTTTTATAGTCACGCTGATCGTGCTATTCAACTAGGAATAAGGAGAACACGAGATTAATTCTCGACAATAGATAATTATGGAAATAATTAGAGTGGATGTTCAATGACCGATAATGAATTGAAGTGGATGTTAATCGGATTCAAGATCCTTCCTATAATTGATTTCTCATTTTGTTTATATGCTAGTTAGTTGTAGTTCAGTTATAATCTACTTGAAACCCCCCTTTGTAATTAGGTTTCTCGGCCCTTAGCTTAATCTAGGTTTCGAATCACGCTAAGTACTAAACTCGTCCCCATTTCCCTGTGGATACGACCCCTACTTCCATTATACTACCTTAGTGTAAAAGAGAGTAGGAGAAATTTTATCTTTGGCCGGGCGCGGTGCACGACGACGCATCCGCGGCCCCGCCAATTCTCTCATAACTCCTGATATCTGACTTAAGCTTCGGAGGGGGAACCACCACCCAAACCTCCAGGGTGGGTCCCTTTTTTACAGGTTCGGGGGAGAAGCCTAGGCCAAGGACAAAGCTGATTCAGGCATCATTGCACAAGTCTCCAACTGAAGAATACTCAAGATATATTAGTTACTTGCTAGACAAGAAAGCTTAGCGCATAGCTTACTTGGTGGACAAGTAGAAAAAACATTTGGTGCCGTCTGTGGGGAGACGCAACGATGACTGACTGTCAATCGTCCAATGTGGCTAGAAATCGAAGCCTTCAAGTTAATGTCGAAGATACGGTGGAGCATGAAAGACCACCTCGAGGAAGAGATAGACCTCCATCCATCGTCAATGTTCCCGACCAAGCCAAAGAACCTGGTCATCCAGGTGAATCTTGATCGACCAGTGACTGCCGCCCACCTAGAGAATGTTCTGAATAATTTTCAGACTAAGATGGCAGCGGTCGTCCAGGAACAGATAAAAAGCAATATGCTGTTTTTTCATCATAATCCGGAGCCAGCCGCTAACAATCCACCTCCTCCTAGGGGATGTTCCCAAGTAGATCGACCAGGTCCTAGTCGACCTGTTCATCAGGAACCCTCAAGGAGGACGGCAAGAGGAAAGCAGCCAGAGGATGGTGATCAGCGAAGAAAGATGGACTGGAACCTGGTAGTAAGGACCCAGGACCATGTTCGTCCAAGCGGGCACCGAATAGAAACAGATGACAGAGAATATCTAGAAGCAAAGAAAGTTGCTCCATTACAACGATCAGCTATAGGATCTACACCATACCTGAGAGACCCTCCTTTGAGGTTGTCGTCCAGAGGGGAAGGACGAAGTTTAAGTCACTCTCTTGTTCATCCACGACAGGAGAAGACGGTGGCTCAGCCCATGGTCTATAGGCGGCCAGCACCTGCAAACACATCGTCTGATCCGGTGTTAAAGGAATATCGTAAGGAGTACATACCCATTGAGGGACAGATGGGAGCCTTCCGGATTAACTGGCCCACTCCATTCTCGACCAGGATAATGGAGGCGCCCCCCTTCCCAAAGGTTAAACTCCCTACTATATAACCTTTTGATGGAACCACAGATCCCGATGATCACTTATCTGCTGACAAACATCAGATGTACGTCCAAGGAGTAGATGATGCTACTTGGTGTAAGAACTTCCCGGCAACCTTGAAGGGAGTTGCTTAGAAATGGTTTAACAATCTTCCCCCCAATTCAGTCAACAATTTTACTGAACTCAGTTTCTTATTTACTAGTCAATTTGTTGCCAACAAGCAAGAGCAAAAAACAAGCATGCACCTAGGCAAGGTCGTCCAGGGACCTAAGGAGGCTCTTAGAAGTTTCGTTAAGAAATTCAATCTAGAAGCCCTTCAGATCCAGGATCTTAATGCTGGAGTGGCCTTTGACGCCTTCATCAGGGGTCTAAGGCCAGGAAGCTTTAAGTTTGATCTTGTTAAAAAGAAAATCTCCACTCTTGCCGAGGCTTTGAGGGAAGCTGAAGCGTTCATTCACGCTACTGAAGTGTGTGCTGAGGCAAAGCATCCCAAGTCTAAGAAGCCTGAAGAGGTTGCTCAGCCAAAGAAGAGCAACCCTAAGAAGGCCGAGACTTGGGCTATAACCTCCACTACCACGTCGTCCAGAAGGAGCAAGAGAAAAGAGGTCGAGCCATCCTCATCCAATCCTATCGAATTTAACAAGGACCAATACTCCATTCTCTTGGAGATTAAGGATCAAAATGATTTGAAGGCCCCAGCTGAGATGAAAACCCCTTATAGAAATAGGGATAAGAGCAAGTACTGCCACTTCCACAAGGATTGCAGTCACGAAACTAATGAATCTAAGCACCTTAAGAAGGCTCTGGAGGAACTAGCTCGAAAGGGAAAGATGAACTCCTATATGCCTCAAGGGGGAAGGAAGTTTTAGAGGAAAGATGATTGGCATACTAAGAAGAAGGAGAGTGCAAGCACAGACGAAGATGTTGTTCTCGTAATCTCAGGAGGGTTTGCTGCCGGAGGACCAACCAATAGAGGACACAAAAACTACCTTAGGGAGCTTGGCCAAGTTATGTTAGCTGATCAGACAAAGGCCAAGCCCTTCCCAAGGGTGGTAGTTAGTGAGCAAGATCGGGGCAGGTTGAGGACTCCCCATGATGATCCTTTGGTTGTAGAAATGAAAATAGCAAACCTAAGAGTAAGAAGAATTTTGATCGAAACTGGAAGCTCGACGGATATCATTAGCGCTGATTGCTTGTCCAGATTAAAGTTTGATGAGAAGAACTTGGTTCCCGTTCACCATCCCATCATAGGGTTTGGGAGAGGAGTCATCCATCCAATGGGAACTGTTACTTTGCTCGTTCGAGTGGGAGAAAAGGATACCGCTAGAACTCTGTTTATCAAGTTCTTGGTGGTCCGAGATTTGACAGCCTACAATGTCATTCTTCGACGACCAACTCTGAATCATGTCAAAGCAGTAATAGTAACTCACCTGATGTTGATGAAGTATGAGTGGGATGATGGCCAGATTGGCTCATTATATGGAGACCAGCAGATGGCTAGGGGGTGTTATCTGACTACTCTCAAGCCGTCATCATGGAAGATATGCAATGAAGATCAGACGAAGGTTGCTAGCGAGAGGAAAACGTCTGGGATAGTCAAGGACCAAGTGGCCTCATTGAAGATGGCCATTGAGAGCCCTCGGACGCCTCTCGCTCCCTCAAGGAAGGCGTCCGAGCATCTTCCCAAAGAAGAAGAGAAAATATGAGATCATCAAGGAAGAGCCTCCCTTGCCTGAAGAAGTGATGGCCATCATGGGACTAGCAATAGAGCATCCAGAACCAGTCGAGGCCCTAGAAGATGTCTGTCTGGATGAGGCTTGCCCAGAACGGACTTTGAAAATTGGTTCTTCGCTCTCTTTGGGTTTGAGGAGTCTCTTAATCGCTTCTTGAAGGAATTTCAGGACGTGTTTGCTTATTGTGTTGAAGAAATGCCTGGAATTGATCCAGAGGTAGCCGTCCACCGGCTAAATGTTGATCCAAAATTAAAGCCAGTTCGTCAGAAGAAGAGACATTTAGGACCGGCTAGGAATCAAGCGGTCGACCAGTAAGTTCAGAAGTTGTTGGAGTCAAAATTCATCAAAGAGACTTATTATCCATAATGGATAGCAAATGTGGTCATGGTGCCAAAGCCCAATGGCACTTGAAGGATGTGTGAAGACTATACTGATCTCAACAAGGCTTGTCCCAAGGATAATTTCCCGCTGCCTAAGTTAGATCGACTAGTGGACTCCACAGCCGGCCACGCTTTTCTAAGCTTCATGGACGCTTACTCAGGTTTCCATCAAATTCCCATGTGGCCAGAGGATCAGGCCAAAACGTCCTTCATTACTGAAAAAGGACTGTATGGCTGGTTGAGAATGCCATTTGGTCTACGTAATGCTCCGGCCACATTTCAAAGATTGATCAATCTTTGTCTTTCAGCCGCGGTTGGGAAGGAACATGGAAGTGTATATTGACGATATGATAGTCAAGAGCCGCCAAGAAGAGAGTCATGTCAGTGATTTGAGAGAAACTTTTGAAACTCTCAGGAAATATAAGTTAAAGCTGAACCCTAGCAAATGTGTCTTTAGGGTCTTGTTGGGGAAGTTCTTAGGTTTCTTGGTAGACCAGAGGGGAATAGAAGCAAATCCCGAGAAGATCCGAGCTATTCTAGACATGAAATCTCCGTCAAAGATAAAGGAAGTTCAGAGACTGACGGGTTGCTTGGCTGCCCTTGGACGTTTCTTGTCTAAGTCAGGCGGCAAGTGCCATCACTTCTTCGCCACTATTAAGAAGAGGGCTAAGTTTGAGTGGACAGAGGAGGCGGAGCAAGCACTGCAGCGAGGTGAAGGACCACCTTCGGCAGGCTGCGTAGGTTGGTCGGCCACCCGAGGGGGAAAAGTCAGTTTGTATATTTGGGTCGTGTCCACTCAGTCGTGAGTGCCGTTCTATTGGGCTGAAAGAGAATCCGTGCAAGTCCCAATATACTTTGTGAGTCACGTACTCAAAGACGCGGAAAATAGGTACACTCCAGTAGAGAAGTTTGGATTGGCCCTCGTCATGGCCAGCAGAAAGTTAAGGCCTTATTCTTGGCGCACAGCATAATCGTCTACACTGATCAACCTTTGAAGCAAGTTCTGCAGAAGATGGAAGCCGCTGGGCGAATGCTAAAATGGGCGGTTGAGCTTAACATGTTTGATATATCATTTGAACCAAGGAAAGCCATTAAGGGGCAAGCCTTGGCAGATTTTATAGTTGAGCTTACTCGGCCAACCATAGAGCCAATATCTGATCCATCTAAAGGAAGGAAGCATTGGACGCTCATGGTTGATGGATCGTCCATAGTCAATGGATGTGGGGCAGGAATCATTTGTCAATCTCCCGAAGGGGACAAGTTTGAATATGCATTAAGATTCCAATTCAAAGCGTCCAATAACGAAGCTGAATATGAAGCACTCTTAGCTGGAATCAAAATGTGCAAGGCGGCTGGAGCTTTAGAGATTGAGGCCAAGTCGGACTCTCTCTTAGTCGTCAGTCAGGTCAATGGAGATTTTGAATGCAAAGAAGCATCAATGAGCAAATACATGCGACTGATCAAGGATGATATTGAGCCATTAAAACAATTTGTTCTCGACCAAGTGCCAAGGTCAGAAAATCATCAAGCAGATGCTCTCTCTAAATTGGCCAGCTCGGCCGAAGGTGATGTGCCAAGAACAGTTTTTTGGGAAGTCAAACCGAAAAAGAGCATTGACCAAGAGCAGATTATGTTTCTTAGCCATGGAGCAGTCTGGATGGAGCCTATCATAGAATACAAGAAGACGGGATGATTGCCTTCTGACCCTATAGAGGCTAAGTATGTGAAGGCTAGAGACAAGTGGTTTGAACTATGGGATTAGACCCTTTACAAGAAGTCATTCAACCGCCCTCTCCTCAAGTGCATCACCAGAGAAGATGGTCTAGAGGTTCTGAAAGAACTCCATGAGGGAGCTTGTGCATCGCACATTGGGGGAAGAGCATTAGGAGAAAAGGCTTTAAGGACGGGGTACTACTGGCCTACCTTAAAGGAGGATGCCATAGTCTATGCAAAGAAGTGTGATAGTTGTCAGAAGCATGGAAAACTGCATCAGAAGCCGTCCAACTACCTAAGTCCCATCTTGTTCCCTTTGCCTTTTGCCAAATGGGGCATGGATATCCTAGGACTTTTCCCAGTGGCTGCTAGACAAAAGAAGTTTGTGATAGTTGCAGTAGACTATTTCACTAAATGGATAGAGGCTGAAGCCATGCGAGGAATAACAACAAATGATGTCAAGGGCTTCATCTGGAAAAACATTATAACTCGTTTTGGCATGCCTCAGTCCATCGTCTTTGATAATGGTCCACAGTTCGAAACGCCTAAGCTGAAAGATTGGTTGTCAGAAAGAGAAATCAAAGCTCACTTCGCTGCAGTCGCCCACCCACAAGCCAATGGGCAAGTCGAGTCCTTCAACAAAATTCTATCAAATGGAATCAAGAGGAAGCTGGATAACGCCAACGGACAATGGGTTGAAGAGCTGCAATTAGTGTTATGGTCCATCAGAACCACCGCCAAAAATTCTACAGGAGAGACGCCTTTCATGTTAGTCTACGGCACTGAAGCTATCTTGCCCATTGAGATTGAAGAACCCACCCTGCGACTCATGTTGTACACAGAAGAGGCCAACTGGGCTGCATTACGCACGGCTTTGGACCAAGTGCCAGAAGTCAGGGGCAATGCCTTGCTAGGAATGCAATTGTACAAGTTGAGAATGGCTCGGGAGTTTAACAGAAGAGTTGTTAGACGACCACTCAAGGTGGGGGATCTTGTTCTAAGAAAAATGGAGGCGGTTGGACGAGCTAAGGAGCTAGGGAAGCTAACACGAAACTAGGAAGGACCTTATCTGATTATCCAAGAGCTGCGCAGTGGGACTTTTCGTCTCCAAGATCTAGATGGACGACCTATACAGCGTACTTGGAATTCAGATAATTTGAAGAAGTACCACGTCTAACTCAGTTCACTGTAAGGTAGTTTGTAGTTACTCCAAAGTGCCACGACACATGTTAGGAAGAAGAATTGTATACATGCATCTTGGCATTTAGTCAAGCAAAATCCATATAATACAATTCCTACTTTCTTATTTCTTTCTTTATTTTCACCAAGTTAATTCACTTTGGGGCATTAAATCGATTACTCGTCTAAAAGTGACAATAACTTGGACAAAAATACAAACAATAATAGAACGTCAAAATTACTCACTTCTATGCCGAACATCACTCCCTCGAAGAGACCGACCAAAAATATAACACATACATGGCCGTCAAACTGACCAAACCTCTAGTAAGAGTAACGTCAAAGTCTCTGAGCGAAAGCTGGCCTGAAATAAGACCTTAGTAAAGGATACATACTTTCAAAAGCACGGACAGCTAAGTAGTCCAGACCCTAGTAAGGGATCACTACTTAATGAAGAGTGTTGCTCCCTCAAGGAAGCCGGCTAAAACATGCTTTGAACATGTATCTCAAGCTCGTCCATCAATTTCAACAGGCTAGGCCAAGGATGGCCTCTTTCCTTCTTGGACTTTGGCTCGCCCACCATGTGCGGTTGAGCTAAGCCCAAGAAAGGGGGGATGATAGAAGCCTATAGGACGAGCTAAAGAGAAAAGGTCGTCCAAAAACCAGGGAGGACCTAGGCAATAGATGCCCTTGTGATGGTTTGATCTTTGCGGGATGAGTGTTAGTAGCTCGAGTAAAACGGCTAGAACGTGGCTCGTCCACAAAAACAAACAGGAATTGGTCGCTTTCCCTCTTTAGGTGAGACTCGTCTGTATAAGCAGACTGTCCAAAAATCTAGGACGAATCCCACTAAATACTTGGATACTTTATGGACGATTGGTAATCGTCCAAGGCCAAGGATGGCAATCTTCTCCTGCATACATTTTGTAAACCGCCCCAGACGAGTCTCTTTTGGCAAGTCTGTTTGTTTCATTCATATTATGCAGACCGTCCAAAAAATCCAGGATAAGTCTATTCTTGTACTTGGAGACAATTTTTAAAGATTGAAAATCGTCTAAAGGCAAGCATGCTGCTCTTTCCTTAAACATCTCGTCTTTGGGACGTCCAACAATCATGACGAAGTTAATGTTATACTTAGTCAAATTGGAATTGTTGAAAATAAGAGACAAGCAATTGGCAAAAGTCCTTCATATATATCATAAGCAAAAAATTACAACTTAAGACTACCGATGGGCTAAGACTACAACGGCAGACAAGCCAAGAAACTTAGAAAAATAAACCTAAAGCTAGGCATCATCTTCAGCGTGAGTTTCTTGGTCGTCTTCAGGGTTCCCATCCTCGGCTGCAGCCTCGTCGTCGGACTCTAAAAACTCCGGAGGTTCCTCGGCGCATACTATAGCCCGATGGACACTCTGTTGATATTCCAGACGACGTACAAAGCTTAGGACCTCATCAGCTTCAGCCAGCATCTCGAAGGCCTTGACGGCCCAGTCCTTAGACGTTTCGGCGACTTGCTCCAATCCTTCCTTGGTATCGTCGAAGGCCTTGGCCGCCCCCTCTCTAGACGGGCGGTTCTCGCCCTCGGAGAGAATATTCTCCCTCCTCGCCTGGACAGCGGCGAGAAGAGCAAAGATCTCTTTTACCCTTTAGATCCGTGGAGATAGTATCTAAGATCATCTCCGAGGCGGTCTTGCTTCTGTGTACAGATCGTTGATGGTGACAAGATATTTCTTGTTCGAGGATTCCAACTCTGGCGATCTCTTCTCCAAAGCGTCTAGTGACCGATGGTGAAGGGTATTAGCCATCTCAATGTCGTGGATGACCTTGTCGCTTGCCGTTGTCGCCATGTGGACGAGCTGCTTATTCTCTTTTCTTAGCTCCCTCGCCCATTCTTCAGTAAGTATGCTGCGAGCAAAAAGCTGGAACCATGAAAATAAAATAGGTCATTAGACGAGTTACAAAAACAACAATTTTGTACAAGTATGAAGCTAAACCGGCAGAAAATTATACCTCGGCAGTAAGCTGAGACATGTAGCCCACATGCCCGGCTAATGCTCCCCTTTACCTTTTGATATAGGATTCAGGGTAGCATTTGAAGAGCTCCTGCTTAAGCCGATCTTTTTCTCCCTTGGACATTTTGGCAAAAGCAGGAGAAGACTCCTCGTCTGAGTCTATGGTGGAAGGAGCTGAGGGTAAAGCTGGGCCTTTGCCTTTTTCTGAAAGAGGGGGAGAGTCAGTTATCTTGATAGGAAAGACGATGGCTTGTCTATTCAACGGACTCATTGACCGTCCGCCGACCCGCACCGTCCTAACTATATTCGGATAATATGACTCACCAGACGAAATAGATGCCGTCCTAACAGCTAACGACATCTGAGGTACCAACTTGGCTATTGAGCCGCTGAAGCCCGGGTAGTTCTCAGCCGCCGTCTCCGACTCCTGAATAACCAAAGCCAAGGACGACTCTGGTCTGACTTCGGCAGAATCCGCTGGCAGAGCGTCCAACTGACCAGCAGGATCCGCAATCTTTTCCCCTTCGGCAGGGGCAACAGCTGAAAGCTCCCTTTTCAGGGCCTTGTCCTTTGGTGGTGGCATGCTTTTCTCCCCACCTCCACCAGCAGAAGTCGTCTTCTCTGGCCTCTTTCTTGTGAAGCCCTTAGGCTTTTTCGCGGGAGGCTGCTCCGCGGCCGCTGTAGGCCTCTTTTTGGACGAGGATGACTTCCCAGGTGGAAGTTTGTTTGTAGGAGCATTTTTCTGCAAAAAATGAACAAGTTATCAAACTCGACGTCCAAGGAACAAAAGTTATAATTCCTATTACAAGACTTAAGACGAAAATCACCCGAAGAAGGAAGGTGTCTTAAAATGAACACCTCCTCTCCTAAGGGAACCTCGTCTGAACAAATTTCTGAATACAGACGAAGTTGATGCAAAGAAGGAAGCTGTCCCAAAATTGGACGGATTAGCATGACTCCCGTCCAAGGAAAGGAAATCAACTCTTCGCCCAGCTTCAGAGCTCAAAACCTCCCAGACGAGAATGGCCCCAACAAGGTGGTCGTCTAAGCATGGACGCTTTCCTTCTTCGGGCTATCCTCGTCAAGGGTAAGGTACTATAACTTGGACGAGTCCAAATGGTACTCGTCCAAAGACAAAAAAAAAAAAAAAAAAAAAATTATTCTCAGACGAGTTTGGCCCCAAGAAGGTGGTCGTCCAAGCATGGACGCTTTCCTTCTTCGGGCTATCCTCGTCCAGGGAAAGATACGAGTACTTGGACGAGTCCTAATGACCCAAAGGTGAATGTCCATGCTTGGACGTTCTCCTTCTTTGGGTGATTCTCGTCCAAAGATTGGATACCAATTCCCGGGCGAGCGGGAATGACCCTCGTCTAAATATATATATATATATATATATATATATATATATATATATATACCGGCGTCTCGGCCCTCTTTTTTTCGGCGCTGCTTTTGGCATACTCCTTCCATAAGTTGTCTGTGAATTTTGACATACTTATGTCTCCCGTCCAAGAAGCTTTGAGACGTGTTCTGGCCGAGTCTGCAGCAAGAAGACATAAAATTGGTTAGTCTAATGAATTATGGACGAAGAGTTTTACTTGGAGGATTTTGAATGTATACCTTTATCATCGGCCAACCGCAAGCCGGCGGCGACCAAGAAGTCGTCTTGGTAAAACATTTCTTTAAAGGGTATCCAGTTAGATGGCCCCTTAAAAGATCGTTGGCCGGGCCTGGAGTACTCCTTTATTCTGAAGTACTCCACCACTTCTTCGTCGAAGTTATCCTCCAGGTCCAGCCAAGACTGCTTCCGTCCCGTATTCGTGACGGACCGATTGTAGAATCTATAGCCCTCAGTGGCAGAATCATTGGCCGCCTTTAAGAAGATGAAGTCGGCCTTCCAGTCATGCATCTTCGAAGGCTTTCCCCAAGCCCTCAGGAAGCCGGGACGGTTGCAGATGCTGAGCCATGCTCCGTCCACGGCCCCAGGTACCTTGGCCGCATAATGGATGTGGGTAAAGGCTTGAATGGAAAGGGCTAGGCCGTGCAGCTCACAGACGGCAATGAACGTTAAGACGTTGTGCCAAGCGTTTGGAGCCAGCTGATTATGGCCGATGTGGTAGTACTGCAGCACTTGTTCTATGAATTCATGGAGAGGGAACCTCAATCCCGCGTCCAAGGCCAGTTTATAGACGGCGAAATGGTTCATGGGAGCGCTCAGGATCGTCGCGTCTTTATTTGGAATAACAAAGGAGAAGCCCGGCATGGGCATATAGGACAATAAATAGCTAGGGTCCGGGCCGATTTTCTCGAACCATTTACGATTGACCAAAATGAAGTCGGGGTCAGATATGGGACCTAGACGCCTTCTAATTTCCGACGAGGTAGTGGAAGCCTCGTCTGACTCTTTGGCATTATCATACTCACTGACGTTATTATCACCTTCGCCGATTTCCTCCATGTTGGTGTCCCTGCCAGAAGTACTGGCCTCAGGGTTTATATTGGTTTCTAAAATATGGTCAGGGGAAGGAGGGTCGTCCAACGGCCCAGCACTTTGGACCTGTCTTGCCTCGTCTGGCACCCGCCCAGTAGATTCGTCCATATCTGAACTATTTGACGGGATTATTACCTTTCGTCTTAGACGGGCCGTTTGCTTGACGCGAGCCAGATTACCCTGCACAGGTAAAGACTAGGTCGTCTGACTTTCTCGGCCAGAACCATGAAAAAATATATACTCGGCCAGAAGAGGCCCAACTCTAGAATGTGCCGAAGAAGAAGTATCGGTTCTAGGGTCAAGGCAAGCTCTTGGTCGGCTAGGATTATTTGACGAAGAAGATTTCGTTTTATTGATTTTCTAAGAAAAAATAAAGAATAAAGAGGAATGAAAAGAACAAAGAAACGATACCTGCTAAAAACGTCTGGACGATTCGGTGAAGAATGCTGAGGCTGGACAATCTCTTTCTCTCTCTAGAAAAGTTTGTAGAGCTCCTCTCTCTAGAAAAATTCGTTCAAGGTGTGAAATGATTAAATGTTCTCAGACCAAGAGTATTTATAGGGGGGTAAAAAAATTGTGGAGCCGGTCAGAAATGACCTATGAAGAGAAGGTAACGGTCGGTTATGACCGGCAAAATCCAGGAAAAGGCGCGTCATTTCTTTCATTTTGAATAAAACTACCTTCTGTAAAATGGGCCTTAACCGTCAGATGGGCCAACAAAAAGCTACCTTGGGTAAAAGGGCCTTAACCGTCAGATGGGCCAACAGTGAAAGCCCTTTTAGGGGCAAATGTTGTAGCCTAACATCTAAGGCTCTCTTAACGACACATGGGCTCATCAGAGCCGTACATGTGTCACCCTAGTTAATATGGAAAGAAGGCTTGATCTCTGGGCTATACTCAGTTGGGTTAAAAGGATTGATTTTCCGGCCCAACAGTCGAACCCAAAGACTACCAGTGGGCTGCGGGGAGAGTGGTTAATAAACTTTCACCAATCATGGCCTGCCACGTGTCATGATCTGATTCCCCAGCCAATCAGAAGCCACTATTCTAGGGCAGATTTTAAGGATAGCTGCCAACTTGCTATCACTATAAATACCCCTGAAATCAGGAGAAAGTTCATTCAATGCAAACAGTGTAAAGTTACTCTGAACAAATACTCTCTCACTTTCTCTCTCTATCTCTACATTCTCTCATAACTCCTGATATCTGACTTAAGCTTCGGAGGGGAAACCACCACCCAAACCTCCAGGGTGGGTCCCTTTTTACGAGGTTCGGGGAGAAGCCTAGGCCAAGGACAAAGGCGATTCGGGCATCATTGCACAAGTCTCCAACCGAAGAACTCAAGATATATTAGTTACTTGCTTGGACAAGAAAGCTTAGCGCATAGCTTACTTGGTGGACAAGTAGAAAAAACAGTTTCCATTTGCCTCCGTTGGATCGGCTAGTTGATTCCTGTAGACACATAATCGTGTCTCCCCATTTAGTACCCTATGATGACTAATACCCTACTCCAATTGGTCCGAATCGAGGAAAGAATAAATAATGAGTCTAAAATAAAATGTTTTAAGCCCAAAACCATTTCCTAACTATTTTTATTAGCCCATTTTAGAAAACCTTTTTTATAAATAGTTTTAGTAAACCCACTTTCTAAAACGTTTTAAAATTACTTTTTAAAGGTCCATCTTCGAAAACCTTTTTAAAATAGTCTTTTTAAAAGCCCAATTTTATAAAACCCCTTTTCTAGCCAAATTTAATTAATAAGAATTAATTAGTTTTATTGATTAGTTTTATTAATAAAAAAATATCTTTTAAAAAATAATCTTTTGCCAAGTGTTTTTAAATATCTTTTATCTAACTTTTTTATAAAATCTTTTTTAATAAAAATCTTTTGTAAAAACCTATTATCTTTCAAAAGCCTATTGGAACTCAACTACCTAAAACTATATAATATCCTCCTAACAATTGTCATCAACTAACTAGCGAATTTACACGGCTAAGCTCCACCTCTGAACAACTCACAATTCCCTCGACACAACCTATCACATAACAAATACACACGGCAACCTCCCTCAAAAAACACTCGGCAGCACTTGCATTCATCACACTCGCACACCTTCATCAACCTCTCTAATCTCATACACCAAAGCACTATATTCACCGCCTAACATCTAAGTCAATGCATCATCACCAAAATCCAGCAACCTCCTAATTCATCATAATACCAAACTCCACGTAATAATAAATCCCCTACACCTACTGCCTCTAATTATCATATAATCATCACTCATCCTATTTCGTTATTCAATTATCATAAGCGAAACCAAGCACACATCTTTTCTCCAAATCAAACAATGCACGTTTCTATTCAAACGCAAAATACAACCCTTTTTAAGACTCGTTCAATAATTCAATTTTCCAAGATCTGTGCAAATCAACAACCCCGGATGGTGGTATAATTTCTGAGGGTCAACTAAATTAATTAACTTTATTTGCTTTCTTTATTTATTTTTACTATTTTCTTGAAGTTACTAACCTTATATTCATGATGTAGGCCATTAATATATTCCAGCGACTATAAGTATTGTACATATTATATTAACTCTCTGCAATATTTTCTCTTCTTATTTTTACTCACTCCGTCTTTTTTTAGTTGCTACATATGCTTTTTCACAGTTTACGAGATGCAACTTCAAACACCAATATCTTGAGTTACATATATGAAAAAATTATAAAAATTATATATTTGGAAAATACAAATTGGGACGAATCAAACAAGATCCAACATGACTATGTTTTTTCTTATGTATATGGAGTAAAAGATAGTCAAAGTTATGACGTGAATAGTGCCCACGGTCAATATGTAGCAACTAAAAAAAGACGGAGTAGTATTTCTTTTCGTGATCATATTATTTTTGTATGTGTCCTATGCATGATTTTATCACCCACATGTTATTATTGCTAAACAAGACCTAAAGAACTATTCTAATTACTTCAGATAATTTGGACAACTTGTTAGGAACCTTGTAATATGATTGCATAATAATATGGCACTAAAAATTAGTCTTTTATGTGTTTGTATACTTAGTTCTATCTCCTAAGGCTGTAAGAGAAGCAGTAAGTGTACCATCTTCGTCAGCTACCTAGGTTGGTTAGTCCAGCCGAGGGGGAGAAATTGTTTGTATACTTAGTTGTATCTCCTCAGGCTGTAAGTGTTGTCCTGCTGGCCGATAGAGAAGCAGTGCAAATACCAATATACTTTGTGAGTCATGTGCTTAAAGACGCCGAATGTAGATACACTTCAGTCGAGAAGTTGGGATTCGCACTAGTAATGGCTAGCCGAAAGTTGAGACCTTATTTCTTGGCTCACAGCATACTAGTTTATACTAACCAACCATTGAAATAAGTTTTGCAAAAAATGGACATCGTTGACGAATGTTAAAGTAGGTCGTCGAGTTGAACATGCTTGACATAACCTTTGAACCCAGGCAAGCAATCAAGAGTCAAGCCTTAGCGGATTTTATAGTTGAGCTTACTCGACAACTATAGATCTAATAGATGATCCGGTGAAGGCGAGGAAGCACTTGGACGCTCATGGTAGATGGATCGTCGACTGTCAATGGATGTGGGGCACGAATCATTTGTCAGTCTCCAGAAGGAGATAAGTTTGAATATGCGTTACGATTCCGGTTCCAGGCGTTCAACAATGAAACTGAGTATGAGGTCTTTTCAGGTTCGAATGCATAGATTGAGGTCTAAGTGCATCCAAAAAAGCATGCATATACGCATTCTAAGTGCATCCAAAAGAGCCATGCATACATGCGTTAGGTCTAGGTGCATCCACAAAAAAAAATCCAAAAAAAAAAATAATATATCATTCATTTAGGAAATGCTATTTTGTTCGTAAAAGCTCAACTTTTTTAAAACAAACATACATTCTTTCATTCCATTTCTCTCTCTCCATCATCACTCCATTTCTAATCTCACGATGGATGATCCATTACAGGAAGCATACAATATGACAAACTCATTTCAAGAACAAGTCGATGAGTTGAAGGGTATGCTAGTAGATCTTATAGCATGTGTTGGCAGACTAGAGGCAAACTACATGGTTCTTCAAGAGAATTGCAGTGCAGATTACGAGGCACTAGATAGCTTCTATACAATGGTAGATGACCCATAAAGGATCAATGAACTTAACAACATCATACCACATAGCTCAATTATCATGCCTTCGATCAAGTCCGACTTCATTGTTACTCCGATTGGAATACCTTCTAAGCACCTTCATGTCACTGTTTCATATGGACCTATACATATTGCCATCAGGCCTAAAAAGAAATTGTAAAGGAAGTATACCTCGCTAGACATGAGTTATGAGGTTGCTTTTGACCACCTTCATGCTAAAGGTGCAATTTCTCCTATTGGGCCTACTCTAGACCCTCATAAAAATAAAAAAAGGACTAACATCGGATAAGGATGCCTATTGCAAATACCACAGAGGCAATGGACATAAGATTGCTTCCTGCAAAAAGTTAAAGGAGGTTATCCAGGATATGATAGACGAGGGGAGGCTTACACAACCTGCTGCTGCAAAAAATGTCGGAAACAATGACCTCAATGCCATAGAAGCAGACACATCTCTGAGCTCGATCGCTCATTCAAATACTTGGATTCGCTTAGGTCCAATCAACACAAAATTATATATACACCTCATCTCTTTTCACTTAGAAAGAGGCCTCATGAAGATCGAACCAATAAAGTCGTCTTGTCACGTGACGTAGGAGTCTAGACTTATAATTTCATTTTATGTTTCATCTCTCTCATTTGCCCAGTCTCATATAGGATTTTCCCTCTTATTGCATGTACTCATAATTTTCAATTAATAAATGAGTATTCATTTCTTAACCTTGCATTAATGAGCATCAATGAAAATCGTGATTGTGGCCTTAAAAGAGAAATTCTCTAATTGTCATGACTATTCTAATAAAGACAATGAATAAATTGCCATAAAAAAGGCATTCCTCCCTTCACTAGAACTATTCCTGCATTTCAACCTAAATGCATAACACCCCTCTCCCTTTAACCTACCTCGTGGGAAGTAAATTTGACATCCATCAATAGCTTTGCCAAAATTTCAAAAACCTTTAATCCAACCATATCGCATCTCAATAAGCCACAAAAAGACAAACCAAAGCCCGCTAGTTTGAAAACCCATAAGGGCAACTTAGACAAAAGTCAGGGCATCTTCTCATTCATCAGCCTGAACTACGAATGGTCTGATCTGCTAAAGATACGTAGGAAACCTCACCCTGAGGTCCGACCGCTTTAAACCAAACCTACATCATTTGGCCACCCTTGTGAAAGATCTCTTCCAAATCAATGCTTAATTCAATGCCTAATTCATTGCAAATGGCTCCAAAGCAAAATGCTCGGCCACCATTAAAATGCTAAGAGCTAGGACCGGCCTGATTTCCTCATGGATACATAGGCAACCTCTTTTGAGGCCCAGCCATTTTAATTCAAAACATATTTTTTTTAAAGGCTCGCTTAGGCCCAAGAGAAAAGCACGATCGCCCAAAAAATCATGAATTTTCAATGCTCGTCCCTACATTTAGAACTAGACTGGGATTTGAACCTGCATCATTAGCCTACCTCATTGCGTGAGTCGATTCATTATGACTCTGACTTTCTTATTCTTATTACCTTTCGTTTTCTAAGTTATATTATCGCTTCTAAGCCAACCTTAGCATAACCTTTTTACACTCAGCGCTATGACCGGGTTTCATCTTTGAGTGTTCCTTTCTTGTCTTTTTCACCTTCAGAACCCAATATGGAATCTTTCGTCGAAACTTCCACTAAGTGTGACGAGATATCTTCAAAATCAAGCAATCAAGCTGAGTACTTCATCAACTCCATCTTACTAGAGGCTTCATCACTGGTCCACCCAGAAAATTATAGGCTCCAAGTCCAGACCTATTGAGATAAGACTTCATTACGAGTCCATACATGACATCCTTGGTTTTAAAACTCACACTGATACAAGATCGAACCTACTCTATGGGCTCACATAGGTCCTTGGCATACGAAACTCGAAGCATATACAACTCAAGCGCTACAAAAGCTCGTTTTATAACGTATTCCAAATCGAACATATAATCCATTGACTGCATAGAAGATCATTAGGCTCCATGTGTACCTTGACAAGGATTTCATTACGAGTCCATAAAAAATTATTGTGGGCTCCAGACCCATACGAAATCCTAATTGTTTTATGGGTTCACTTAGGTCCGTAATGTAGACTACAACACACTTCGAATCAAACATAATCTACGTGGATCATCCTTGGGGGCTTCCCATTCCTCCTCTTTCGAAAACCAATTTTCTAAACGAAATTTTGAGCTTCTAATGGAACGATCAAAACATCATATCTTATCATCTGCATTAAAATAATATTTTTGCATTAGTGTCACATCTCTGCATTTGCATTGCATATCTGCATCGTCCAAATATTGTGTCAAGCATTGCGTCCTTCGTCCTTAGCCATAGGATCCTAGCATCAATCATCGACTCACACACACACACACACACACACACTTATGCACACACGATAGCACCTTTAAGTCTAGAGTGTTAGAGGTCACTCTTTATAGGTCAAGTCTTTTCCTATCCATACACTAGCACCCACATCATAGGAAACATGCATTGTTTGTCTGTATATCTATGTATTCTTTGTATTTATAGATACCTAATATTAAACGACTCTATACGAGTTATACTCTGCCAAGGTCTACGGACCATTACAAATTAGCAACAAGCGCTATATACATGGTCTGTCTAGTGCATTGACAACGCTGTGCCACATGTAACAAGCTGCATCCAGCGCAAAGATACCACACCAAGCGAGGCATGTGCGTGCGGCGCACGACCACATGCCAGCGCACTTGGGGGCTTCTTAGCCATATGGGCTACATGCTTAATTCCAAATGATTTCAAATGTTCATTAGGACATTGCATGCAGCAAACTGCGTCCTGCGCAGCATCCCACGCCAAGCGCAGCCCGTGCGTGCGGCGCACGATCTGTACAACACGCTTGGGGTCTTCTTAGCCAAATGGAACCCACACGCTTAATTTCAAATGATTTCAAATGTTCGTCACGACACTACACGTGACAACTCAACAAACTTTCAAAAGCTTACATACAAACTTGTCACTATATAAATTTTTAGCATACATTACTCGGGCGACAACCAATACCCAGGAAAATCAATAATGACGGGATGCAAACCGACAATAATGGGACACAAACCGTTAGGTCTAAGGACCACTTTAAATCAATCGCACCTATTGCCTTGGAACAAGCCAAACACTCCACACCAATTGCCTTGGAACAGGCCACACACTCCGCACCAATTACCTTGGAACAGGCCAAATACTCCGCACCAATTGCCTTGGAACAGGCCAAACACTCTGCACCAATTGCCTTAGAACAGGCCAAACAATCCGCACCAATTGCCTTGGAATAGGCCAAACACTCCGCACCAATTGCCTTGGAACAGGCCAAACACTCCGCACCGATTGCCTTGGGCAAGGCCAAACACTCCGCATCAATTGCCTTGGAACATGCCAAACACTCCGCACCATTTGCCTTGGAACGGGCCAAATACACATATTGCCCTTGGAGCGGGACAAAGGCTTTACCGATATTGCCTTGGAGGAGGCCAAAAACTTTACCCCGATATGAGTCGGACCATAATAGCTCATGATTCCTTTTTCCCACTTATCATCTCATTTTTTTTTTCAAATTTACAATTATTTTGCAAAATATGTTTCACGCATGTCTGTTCCTGAAGCTTTTGCCTGTTTTGCAGGTACCGGCGCTAAAGAGTGATTTTGGATTGCAGAGCATCTAGAATCATTCTCCGTCCCGATACGTATACTTTGACTTTCGGTTTTACAAACCTCATTCAAAGTGGGGGCTTCTGTAGACACATAATCGTGTTTCCCCATTTAGTACCCTATGATGACTAATACACTGCTCCAATTGGTCCGGATCGAGGAAAGAATAAATAATGAGTCTAAAATAAAATGTTTTAAGCCCAAAACCCATTTCCTAACTATTTTTATTAACCCATTTAAAAAAACCTTTCTTATAAATAGTTTTACTAAACCCACTTTCTAAAACATTTTAAAATAACTTTTTAAAGGTCCATCTTCGAAAACCTTTTAAAAATAGTCTTTTTAAAAGCCCAATTTCATAAAACCCCTTTTCTAGCCCAATTTAATTAATAAGAATTAATTTGTTTTATTGATTAGTTTTACTAATAAAAAATTTTTTTAAGAAATAATCTTTTGCCAAGTGTATTTAAATATCTTTTATCTAACTTTTTTCTAAAATCTTTTTTTAATAAAAATCTTTTAAAAAAATCTATTATCTTTCAAAAGTCTATTGCAACTCAACTACCTAAAACTATATAATATCCTCCTAACAATTATCATCAACTAACTAAGGAATTTACATGGCTAAGCTCCGCCTATGAAAAGCTCACAATTCCATCGACACAACCTATCACATATCAAATATACACGGTAACCTCCCTCAAAAAACACTCGGCAACACTTTCATTCATCACACTCACACACCTTCATCAACCTCTCTAATGTCATACACCAAAGCACCATATTCACCGCCTAACATCTAAGTCAATGCATCCTCACCAAAATCCATCAACCTCCTAATTCATCATAATACCAAACTCCACGTAATAATAATTCCCCCACACCTACTGCCTCTAATTATCATATAATCATCACTCATCCTATTTCGTTATTCTATTATCGTAAACGAAACCAAGCACACATCTTTTCTCCAAATCAAATAACGCACGTTTCTATTCAAACGCAAATTACAACCCTTTTGAAGACTTGTTCAATAATTCAATTTTCCAAGATCCGTGCAAATCAACAACCCCGGACGGTGGCATAATTTCTGAGGGTCAACTAAATAAAGTAACTTTATTTGATTTGTTTATTTATTTTTATTATTATCTTGAAGTTACTAACCATATATTCATGATGTAGGTCATTAATATATTACAGCGACTGTAAGTATTGTACATATTATATTAACTTTCTGCAATATTTTCTCTTCTTATTTTTATTTCATTTCATGATCATATTATTATTTTATGTGTCCTTTGCATGATTTTATCACCCACATATTAGTATTGCTAAACAAAACCTAAAGAACTGTTCTAATTAATTCAGATAATTTGGACAACTTGCTAGGAACCTTGTAATATGAGTGCATAATAACATGGCACTAATAATTAGTCTTTTATGTGTTTCCTGAACCAACTTAGACAAAATATTTTTAGGGTGTATTAAAACGTTATATGATTATTCTTTTGCATAAAATCTGTAATGAATCGGTATTTAGTAGAGGCAATATAGTTCTTGACTATATTTTCCCCTCACCCCTGAACTCAATTTTTGGTTCCAGGTCATCTATGGAGTCATGATGGGGAAATTTACATTGGATAAGTCCCTAAAATGTCCCTTCCGTTTCAATATCCAATTAGGTTTATGATTCTTCCTCTAAAGAATTGTTGGCGACTTCAAAACGAATTTCAAATATAACCTTAATAATGGGGTAGTTAAATAAACGCGCTCACACTGCGTGTAGGCATTAATGGAATGAAAAATCCATGCCTGCAATTCCACGGTTGGCCATGCTTTGTTAAGTTTCATGGACGCCTACCACGGGTTCCATCAAATTCTCATGTGTCAGACGATCTGGACAAGGCGTCCTTCATAACAGAGAAAGGATTGTATGGCTGGCTGATGAAGCCTTTTAGCCTCAGGAATACGTCGGCCACCTTCCAAAGATTGATCAATACAGTCTTCCAGCCACAGTTGGGTAAGAACATGGAAGCCTACATAGATGTTATGATAGTAAAGCGTCAGCATGAAAAATACCATGTTGGTGATCTACAGAAGACTTTTGAGACTCTCAGGAAGTATAAGCCAAAGCTGAATGCCAAAAAGTGTGTTTTTGGAGCCCTGGCCGGGAAGTAATTTGGGTTTCTTGTAGATCAGCGGGAAATAGAGGCAAATCCTGAAAAAATTCACGCTATATTGGATATGAAATCACCGGCCAAGATTAAGAAGTGCAGCGTCTGACAGGCTACCTAGCGACCCTTCGCTGTTTCCTTTCAAATTCGGGTGATAAGTGTCATCACTTTTTTGCTACAATCAAAAAAGCCAAGTTTGAGTGGACAGCTGAAGTAGAGCAAGCACTTCAGTAGGTCAAAGACCATCTTCGTCAGCTACCTTGGTTGGTCAGTCCACCCGAGGGGGAGAAATTGTTTATATACTTAGTTGTATCTCCTAAGGCTGTAAGTGTTGTCCTGCTGGCCGAGAGAGATGCAGTGCAAATACCAATATACTTTGTGAGTCATGTGCTTAAAGACACCGAATGTAGATACACTTCAGTCGAGAAGTTGGGATTAGCACTAATAATGGCCAACCGGAGGTTGAAATCTTATTTCTTGGCTCACAACATACTAGTTTATACTAACCAGCCATTGAAATAAGTTTTGCAAAAAATGGAGGCTGTTGGACGAATGTTAAAGTAGGTCGTTGAGTTTAACATGCTTGACATAACCTTTGAACCCAGGAAAGCAATCCAGAGTTAAGCCTTAGCGGATTTTATAGTTAAGCTTACTTGGCCAACTATAGATCTAATAGCTGATCCGGCTGATGGCAGGAAGCACTGGACGCTCATGGTAGATGGATCGTCGACTGTCAATGGATGTGGGGCACGAATCATTTGTTAGTCTCCAGAAGGAGATAAGTTTGAATATGCGTTACGATTCCGGTTCCAGGCGTCCAACAATGAAGCTGAGTATGAGGCCCTGCTGGCTGGGATCAAGATGTGCAAAGCGGTTAGGGCTTTAGAGATTGAGGCCAAATCGGACTCTCTCTTAGTCGTCAGCCGAGTCAATGGAGATTATGAATGCAAGGAAGCATCAATGAGCAAATACATGCGTCTAATAAAAGATGAGATTGAGTCGTTAAAGCGATTCGTTCTGGAACAAGTACCAAGATCATAAAATCATCAGGCTGATGCTCTCTCAAAGCTGGCTAGCTCAACTGATTATGATGTACCAAGGATAGTGTTTTGGGAAGTCAAGCCCAAGAAGAGAATTGATCAAGAGCAAGTCATGTTTCTTAGTCGATGTACAGTATGGATGGAGCCTATCATAAACTTCAAGAAAATAGGTCAATTACCTTCAGACTCTGTGGAGGCTAAGTATGTCAAGGCCAGGGACAAGTGGTTTGAGCTATGGGATGAAACCCTGTACAAGAAGGCATTCCATTGTCCTCTTCTAAAGTGTATTACTAGGGAGGATCGACTGGAAGTGTTGAATGAACTTCATGAAGGAGCATGTGCATCTCATATTGGGGGAAGAGCCTTAGGAGAGAAGGCCTTGATAACTGGGTACTATTGGCCTACCTCAAAAGAAGATGCTCTTGCTCCTGCAAAGAAATGTGATAGTTGTCAGAAGCATGGAAACTTGCACCAGAAGCCGTCCAATTATCTAACTCCTATCTTGTTTCCACTTCCTTTTGCCATATGGGGCATGGACATTTTGGGACCATTCCCTGTGGCCGCTGGTCAAAAGATGTTTGTGATTGTGGATGTAGACAACTTTACCAAGTGGGTAGAAGCAGAGGTAGTGCGAAGCTGAATGATGTCAAGAATTTTATTTTGGAAGAACATCATAACCCGTTTCGGTATGCAGCAGTCAATTGTCTTTGACAATGGTCAACAATTTGAAACGTCACAACTAAAAGATTGGCTGGTAGAAAGATATATCAAAGCTCATTTTTGCTGCAGTAGCCCACCCAGAAGCCAATGGGCAAGTAGAGTCTTTCAACAAGATCTTGTCAAACGGCATAAAAAGAAAGCTGGAAAATGCTAAGGGACTATGTGTTGAAGAACTACAAATGGGTATTATGGTCAATTAGATACACACTTAAGAACTCTACAAGGGAGACACCTTTCATGTTAGTCTACGGAACTGAGGTCGTCTTACCCATTGAGATTGAAGAGCCCACCCTAAGAGTCATGTTGTACATAGAAGAGACTAATTGGGCCGCCTTGCACACTGCCTTGGATCAGTTACCAAAGGTAAGGGGCAATGCACTATTGAGAATGCAATTGTACAAGCTTCGAATGGCTCGGGATTTTAACAAGAGAGTCACTAGACGACCACTGAAAGTGGGGGATTTGGTTCTCAGGAAAATGGAAGCCATAGGACGAGCTAAAGAACTGGGTAAGCTGACAGCAAATTGGCAAGGTCCTTATCTGATTGTCCAAGAAGTGAAAAGTGGAACCTTTCGTTTCCAAGACATTGATGGACTACTAATACAGCGCACTTGGAATTCAGACACTCTGAAGAAGTACCACGTCTTATTTAAATCAACATGCAACAATGCTAGTAGTCTGTAGTCAGAAAAAGTGTCACGGCAAACAAAAAGAGAATTAGGAATGTATACAAGTACCTTGGTAGTTTGCCAAGCAAAATTTAAATAATACAATTTCTACTTTCCCTTATACTTATCATTTTTTCTCTATTTTACTTAAGTCATTCACTTTGGGGCATTTTTTACCACTAGTTAGCCCAGTGGTCTTAAAGTGACATTAACTTAGATAAAAATCGACAAAACGAATAACGTCCAACAAAGAACTACACAAAAAGAATGAATCACCCCAGAAAGGGATAATCATTCTTCTGACGCACATTGCTTCCTAAACGAAGCCGAATCATAATATTCTCTAGTAAGGGAAACATTATTGTCTCCTAAAGGAAGCCGACCTCAAATAAGCACACCTTAGTAAAGGTGTCTTACTTTCAAAAGCAAGGTCAACCAAGTAGTAATAGCCCTAGTAAGGGAACCATTACTACAACACGAACACTACCTCCTGAAGGAAGCAGGCCAGGAAATGATAAGCTCATAAAAGCAATCATATCCCACAAGGTTGGCAAGTGTGTATATATCAAAAAGACAAACTAACTAAGCTCGTCCAGTTAAGAATCGTACAGAAGTTCGGTTTACGGTGGTCGTTTTCCTTCTTGGAACACAGCTCGTCTGGAATGTCAGGACGAGCTCAGCCCCAAGAAGGGGGAAAATAACTAAGCGTCCTAACTACATTTGAGTAGTATAACTCACCATCGAATAAGGACGCAAATCTGTAAGATGGTGGCATTTGAGCCACCAACTAAGCGACCGACCCGATGAAGGCCGATCCTTCCTTGTTAGCAGCGTCTCGCTGAATCACCGTAACCCCAGCCATTTCAGGCTGGTTCTCAGTTTGATCAGCCGCGTCCGGCTGATTAACAGGGAAGAGGGTGGAGATGAGTCCCTCCTCTCCCAAAGAGGAGCAACGGTGGACAAGTCATCCACCTTCAGTACCTAATGGAGGGGGGCGAGACTCGTCCCCCGTCCTCTAATTGACGGGGGTAGCCTTGTGAACGGACGAGCTCGTTCTTTCACTCTTCTTCTTGGCTGTAAAGCCTTTTGAATTTTTAGGCGGGGGAGGATCCCCGGCTGTAGATGGTTTTTTCTTAGACGCAGCTGATTTCCCAGCCAACGTCTTAGATGTTGGCGTATTCTTCTGCAAAAAGAAAACATTACAAGTCAGGAAAAAAAAACTCGTGCAAAGGCAACGATGTTAAAATTAAAAATTTGGACGCACTCGACTTGCTAAAGGAAGCCGGCCAGAATAGTCATTACCTTTAAGACAACATATTGGATCTATGTGCAATGCTGGACGAAGGGTGTATCATTCCAAACCTTAGAAAGAAGGCCTTCATCCAGGTAGAAGTTCAATGGATCCTCATATATTAGACGAAGACCATTCGCCGAAGGAAGCCGACCAAGTACAGTCGCTATTCTTCCACGAGGGACCTTCGTCCAAAAAGCATTACACACGAAGATCCAGAAGAACATCCAAATTCAGAAGTTCTCCTTCTTCGAAGGATCTTCGTCCAAGAAAATATAAACGACTAATATACCTAGAAGGACGGCCAAGACTAGCGGCCTTCCTTCTAGGACATATCCTCGTCCAAACTCATGAGGACGAACGTCAAAAAAAAAAATCTAACTTACCAAAGTAGCAGGCCTCTTCTCGGGACCTGTTCTAGAATATTCTTTCCAAAGGTTTGCACTAAACTTGGACATACTTATGTCGCCCGTCAAATATTTTTTAAGAAGTGCTCTGCCACTTCTGCAATAAAAACAAGCAAGTTGGTTAATACACAAATACATTGGACGGTACATCTTACTCAGAGTTTTGATGTTTTACCTTTATCTCTGGCCAACCCGACCAGCGGCGACCAAGAAGTTGTCGTCAAAAAACATTTCTTTAAAGGAAATCTAGTTAGCTGGCCCTTTAATGGTTGGATGGTTTGGTCTAGAATACTCAGCCATCCTAAAGTATTCTACCACCTCGCCATCAAATCTATCTCTAGGTCCAAGATAGATGCTCCTTGTCCGGTGTTTGTCGTTGCCCAGCTATGGTAGTGATAATGTCCGGCAATATCTTCGCTGGGAGCTCGGACAAAGATAAAGTCAGCCTTCAAGTCGTGCGTCTTTGAGGGTTTATCCCAAGCAGTGAAAAACCCGGCACGATTACAAACACTGAACCAAGCCCCGTCAACTGTTTTGGGGACTTTGGATACGTAGTGTATCTGGGTGAAGGCTGGCAAAGAGGGGGTTAGGCCACGCAATTCGCACACGACTATAAATGTTAGGAGGTTGTGCTAGGCATTCGGCACCAGTTGGTAATGGCCGATGTTGTAATGCCTTAGCACAACCTCAATGAAGTTATAAACGGCAAATTGACCCAGGGGAGAACTTAAAATTGTCGCCTCCTCGTCAGGGATCACAAAAGTATAGCCCGGCATAGGCATAGCTAGGGACAGGTGGTTAGGGTCAGGACCTAGCTTTTCTAACCACTTACAGTTAACTATTATGAAGCCCGGGTCAGACAGGAGACCTAGACGTCTCCTAATTTCTGACGATGTAGTGAAGGGCTCGTCGGACTCCTCAGGAGAACTAGACTCGCCCTCGCTGTTATTCCACTCCATATTCACATCTCTTCTAGACGGGCTGGCCTCTAGATTTATTTGGTCATAATACCCTTCCCTACCGTTCCTAGGAGAAGAGGGCTCTGCCGCTGGCCGAGCGCTTTGGGTTTCTATTTCCCTTGCATCTCCTTCGGGAATCCGTCTTGTAGATTCCTCCATATTAGGGTTGGAAGCCGAGAGTATCAATCCTCGTCTTAGATGTGCGCTTTGCTTGACGCGCGCTAGATTACCCTACACAGGTAACTACTAGGTCGTCTGAATTTGTTGGCAAAATCCATAAAAAAGAAGATATGCACGGCCGGCCAGAATAGGCCCAACCCTAGCATGTGCCGAAGAATAATGACCATCGGTTCTAGTGTCAAGGCAAACTCTTGAACGGTCGAGATTATTCGACGAAGAGGAAAAATTCTTTTTTATTACTTTTTAAAAAAAAATAAAGAATGAGCAAGAAAAAAAAAGGAGATACCTGACGAACGCTTAGACAATCAATGAAGAAAAACAAACCAAGGTGGACGATCACTCTCTCTCTATCTAGAAAGTAAAAAAAAATATTTGCAGAGCCTCTCTCTATAGAAAAATTACTCAAGGTGTGAAATGACTTTAGAAAGGATAAATGAACATATATATAGGGGGGTGAAAAACCTCCTCAACGGTTAAAAACGACGGCACACGTGGTTATCCCGAAAAATTGGCACGTCTTTGCTTTTCAAAATGAGGTAACTACCTCTCATAAAAGGGCAATAACCGTCTTTGGCAACGGTAAAATTCCCATTTAGGGGCAAATATTGTAACCTAAAAATAAAGGGCTAGCAAATAGACATGTGGACCAATCAGATTCGCCCACGTGGCTAAAAAAGGGAGGAAAGCTTGGCATTCTTTAAGGGGTTTCTTTTCTCCTTGAATGATAAAGGCCCACTTTTGGCCTGAATAAATAAGCAGAGCCCAATTCCCAAAAAAGGGCTGCATATGATTACCTGATATTCAGCCACCAATCATTGCCTACCACATGTCACAATCTGATTGCAAAGCCAATCAGGTGCCCCTATTTTAGGGTGACATCAAATGGAAGCTCCCAGATTCCAAACACTATAAATAGTCTCCTCAAAATCAGGTAAAAGGTAGCTCATTGAATAGTGTGCCATAACTTTACTAAAATATTCTCTCTCACTTTCTCTCTCTATCTCTACTCTTTTTACATACCTGATAACTGAATAAACCTTCGGAGGGGAACCACCACCCAAACTTCCCGGGTTGGTTCCTTTTTTTGCAGGTTCGAAGAACGAAGCTTAGGTTCGGAGTGCGGAATTCAAGAATCGTTGCACAAGTCTCTAACGAAGAACATTTTGTAGGATTGAAGTTGCTTGTCCGACAAGTAGATAAAACAGAACCAAAGATTGAATTTGTGGGTGATGGTAGAATATGATCGTGAATCAAATTCGCCCATTGTTGGCCTCTACTTAATACGATTCATGTCTAGTTTATGTAATTAATAAACCACGCAATATGTCCATGCAATCTAAAAATTAATATACGTTGGCTCATTAAACAAAAGACTAATTTTTGGTGATATGTCATTTATGTAATCAAATTACAGGGAACTTAAATCAATTGTCCATATCATCTGACTATGCGTGAGAACATTTATCTAATTCTTGATTAGCAAAAATACGCATGTGAAGGTGATGAAAACGATAAGCATATATGCATAGATAAGAAGATGATATAGAAATATAAATGAATAGGGAAGATATCAACAATACATAAAAGAGCATCGATTTTTTGAGGATCTACATCATGAAAAGTATATTATTAGTATAATAAGAAATAAATTGGAATTGACCCTCGGAAATTGTACAATTGTTGCATGGATCTTGAATAACGATCCACATTAGGAGCAATGTTGAAGTTTGAATAGAGATTTAATGAAAGTATTTGATTGTGTGTTTGTAGTGTTTGAGTGAGTATTTGGAGTAATTTTTGTAGTGCGTAGCGTTAGTGTATCAGGAAATCGAATGGAGCAAGGTCTATTTATATCGAAAATCCGAAAGACGGGATAAATTTCCGTTGCGAGCCACGTAGGGACAATGCGCGACACGCATCATCTGTTGTGTTTCTCCGTTTATTTGTCTCCGAGTTGTGCTCGCATAACCGCAGATTTGACCGAATTTCGTTTGCTATCCGAAATTAAAAGATTATTTTTATCTTGCATTAAATAATATGTATGGGATTCGAGAATCAGTTATCTTAAGAAATAAAAATCTAACTTTCATAATACAATAAATTATCGAGAATATTTAATCGTGATTTTTGATAATAGGATTTAGAAATACAATTAACTATCATGAATAATTAATTAGATTTTAAAATTGGGCTTGGAGTTTATGTTTTTAAAACAATTTTGGGCTTATCTTTTCAAATTGCTCTTCCCTTGGACCGGACCATTTAGGACGATGATATGTTTCATCATTGGGTGCTAAATAGAGAGACATAATTATTTGTCTACAGGCACTAACTACAAAATTATTCAAACCATAATTTTTTTTATCTGCTAATTAATTTTAACGAGAAATTGGAGAAGAAAATATGGGATATGTGATATACGTTAGAGAAGTTGCGCTGTATTTTTCCCATCCATAAGATCATACTTTGCAAGCTCTACTGAAGAAGTATGAAGATGTATCTTCAGATGAATTTCCACCAGGGTCGTTGCCTCCAATTCTTGGGATTGAGTATGCTATTAATTTAGTTAAAGGAGCTCCCTTGCCAAACAAAGTTGCTTAGAGATGCAACTCGTAGGATTATAAAAGATTACAAAGCTAGCGCAAGAGTTGATAGACCGTTAGAGAGTGCATGTGCGATTCTAGGTTTGTCAGTGCCTAAGAAATATTGTACTTGATGTTTTTGTGCTGATCGTAGAGTCGTCAAGAACATCACCATCTAGTACAGGTTTTCTATGCCAAGCCTAAATGACACGCATCATGTGTTGTGTTTATACGTTTCGCTCACTGTCTCAATGTTGTGCTCGCGCATCATGGTTCGCATGACGCATTCGGCTGTGTGTCGCACTACCGCATATCTGACAAGATTTTGTTTGTTATCCGAAATTAAAAGAATCTTTCTATCTTCCATTAAATAATTAGAGGTGTTCATAACCAGGTACCCGGTATTTCGCATACCCATGAATGCGAGTACCTGCATTTGCGGGTAGTTGAGAACTTAGCCCATGACCAGACCCGAAAAAACTGGGTACGGGTAAAGCAGGTACCCGGTTTTTTCGGGTCGGGCCACAGGATACCCGGGAAAAAAACCATACAAAATATTAACTAGCATATTCCTTGCGTTTGTGCTACTGCCAAGTTGCGAGCCCATCCTAAAACACCATTACATGCCCACTGTCATTGTTTTTTGTCAAATTATTTCTTTAATTTCAACTAACACTTTTGATGCTATAACTAGTTAATTACACCCATTTTCCAAATAATAAAACCTACAATACAAATTCGTAGAAGATAAGAAGTGGATGTAGAAGCCACTTGTGAAGTAAATCTCATAAATTTTCAAATATAAACCTGTTACAATAAGAAAAATTTACAAAAAAAAAACGTATGATTTAGCACATGAATTTGAGATGAATTAAAGCTGGTGTTTATCAAATTCAACTTGCCCCAACAGTAGCTTTAAGCTGAGTGCAACGGTAAAGGGCGGCGAACGAATTGGAGGAGGGAGAAAGCTGATGAGTGCAACGCTACTCAAGGCGGCGAACGAATTGGCGGTGACTGGAGAAGAGAGAGTGAAGATAGGGTGAAGAACTAAATATGTTGGTAATTGATAGTAAAAGAAACCCTAAAAGTTCAGAGAATGAGAGTTGATAGCAGCAGTCAGGAAATAAGAAATAAAAAAAATCTGGCTTTTATCGGGTAATCGGGTACCCGCTTCACCAAAACAAGCGGCCCGTTACCCGACCCCTTTCTTGTCTCCTTTACCGAGTTGAGTACCCAACCCATGAAATATAAAATTTCAGGTTAATTACCCGGTGTTTTTGTTGTGGTTTATCGGGTCAACGTGTAACACCCCAGAATTTCAAAGCGGAAAAGAAAGAAATAATAATAGTATTAATAGGACGATGGCGGAAACATCGTCTTCTGGGAATGTCACTACTACAAGAATAGTGTTTAAATTACTAAGTGATAAAAACAAACATAAGTAAGTACTAGAAGTAAATTAATTACTTAGATTAAAACCGAAATGAGAAAACTATCTCAAACTAAAGAGAAGTCTAGAACTAAAACCCCTAATAGATTATTTCTCGCATCTCAACCCGAGCCCAAAATCAAAGAAAATCCCCATCAACAAAACCTGCAAAATATACAACAAATATCCACAATCAGTGGGGAATAACTAGCAGTTCTCCCAGAACAAAAGCAATCAAACTACGATTCAGAGATAGATTAATAAGAAAGGAAATCATACAGTCATTATAACAATAACATGCATCTAAAAACCATAAAGCTCATAGGTAATACAAGTGATCATCAATAATAAATAAACAAGATATAGTGAGTGAATAAAATCTAGAATACATAAATAATAATAAATCAAGAATACAACAAGTTATTGAGTCAGAAACCGAACGCCAGTGAATCGCAATTCACTTCCTAAGGTTTGTCAGATCGCAATCTCTAGGTCAGTCTATGGGCTTACGTTCCCCACTGCCTGTGTCTAAGAATGGCCAAACTCCCGATGTAGGGTAGAACACGCAGAACTCCCTGACCTCTCGGACGACAACAATTAACCCAGGTGTACCCCTAGTTCGCAAACCAGGTGGTTGGCATGTTCTTCACCGGGGACTTCATCTATCCCACCGGATATTCTTATCTCAAAATAAAATCATGCATATCATCAAATTATCATTCATCTTAAAAATATTCATCAAAAAGGGATGTCACCCGGCCTTATACCCATAATTCATCAAAAACAACTCTTCATAATTCCTCAAAATTAATAACTTACAAGCTTTCAACAAATGTCTCTCACAATAAACACTTGAATATTTCTAAACATCAACAATGATATTAAACTAGTTTTTACAGCACCAACAATTCAATAAAAAATGCATCACCAATTAACTCCAAAACTTATTCATTAAAAGAGTAGTAACAACTAATCATTTTCTTTCATAAATCAAACATGAACATAAGGTACCCAATAATACATACTGCATCCAACTGAACATTAGCAACCAAGAACATAATAAATTAAAAATTATTTCTGATTAACAAGCTCTCAAATAATTTAAAAGAGTATCCTCAATTTCACAACAAAAACCAAATAATAATTATTAAACTAATAAATTCGAGCAGTAAAATCACACAAAAATTATCATATGACCCTAATGGCTCTAATGACATGGTAAAATTTTTATTTATAATTTTTCGGACTCGAAAAGTAATTTTAAAAGTTAATATACAGATTACTCAATAAAGCCAATATTAATAACTAAAAATATAAATAAAAGCCCAAAAATTACCAAAAGTTTAAAAAACATGCATAAACTCACGTAAATACATATTATACAAAGAAATGAATTTTTCGGACTCCATAAACAATTTTCATGATTTATATACTGACAGAAACAAAATTGCAAAAACAGATATATCAATTAAATAAACCAGTACACAGTAGGTAAAAATTATTCTAAGGCATGGAATACATACTACGCATACAACATGATCTAAGAAAAATACTTTCAGTAATTTTAACATCCGTTTAATAATTATTATATAATTTAGCCAAAAACGCACAAAACACCAATTAAATCAAATAAATACCAAAAATCATACGAAAATTATTTTTCTCTTTACAGTAATCACACAGAATGCATCAAGTATATTCATGTTAAATTTTGTCAATAATTTCATTCAAAAAGTATTTTAAATAATTCTTAGTGTAATAATCTAATACCGAATAATACTCTAATCACTATGGTTCTAAGATAACTACTAGTTACCTGGAACGTCGGGAGGAGAGCTGAGTCTAAAGAGATAGTTAAGAGCTACGCATACAATCCAATTCCTCTTCTAACCCCATGGCACAACGAACGAGAATTGTAGCAACAAGTCACTAGGCATTTTCTTCTTGAACGTTGAAAACTCTTGTTTCGCACTGCTCTGTTACGACCATGATTCCCGGTGATAAAAGCTCAGATTCTAAATCGCTCTGGTCAGAGTGTAGAACAAGATGTTATAAACGTTCTGTCCAAATTTGAAGACGATCCAACGGTTAGATCTCCGGCTACGGTTATTTTCGTGAAGGTGTGACAGGAAAAACCGGGTTGAAACTTTCTATTCTTTTCCTCTTCCTTTTCTCCCTTTTTTTTTGTTGAAAACGGTGAGGGTTAAATGCAAATGATGCTGAACCTCTTTTAACAAAAAATCAGAATTTTATGGCATGGAAAAATGAAGGGTTTAGGAGAATGATTAGGGGGGTTATGGGGGTTACAATCTACCAAGAGTCACCAATTAAAAGAAATGAAATAAAAGAGGAGAAACTTCTTCCTTCTCCCTCCCCATAGCCGGCTGTCCAAGCCCAAGTACACCAAGAAGATTTCGGCCCAATTCATCAAAGGTCCATGCATCAAAAGTCCGTTACGCGATAAATCGACAAATTCCTAAATCGCGCCTAAACTTTGAAAATACTTAATAATGAAAATAACTCTAATAAATTATATTATAATTATAAATATAATAAACACATTAGCACGCCACATGCGATGCAACATTTCATCACCCAAGTCGGTCCAACAACGTTACAAAAGCGCTACGCGACAAAACAGCATCCTAAACGCCTAAACAAATAACGAAATTAATATAACCTTTAAAATAAATAACTAACAACTTAAAATAAATATATATATAAATATATCACAACATATAAATATATATACACATTTTCACAACACGTTCCAAAATAATCTAAATAATAAATTATTTATTTTTACGAAAAAATATCATTTTAATGTAAACAAACACCAAAAAGAATAAAGAGTGAAAATTACGGGGTGTTACACAACGGGTCGGGTTTTTAGGAACACCCCTATAAATAATATATGTTGGATTCGAAAATCAGTTATCTTAATAAATAAAAATCTAACTTTCATAATATCTTTTAATATATAAAATACTAATTAAAGATACAATAAATAATCTAGAACAATTAATTAAGATTTTCGATAATGGGCTTTAGAAATACAATTAATTATCATTAATAATTAATTGGATTATAAATTTGGGCTTAGAGTTTATGTTTTTAAAACAATTTTTGACTTAACTTTTCAAATTGCTCTTCGATTGGACCAGACCAATTAGGATGATGATGTGTTTCATCATTGGGTGGTAAATGAAGAGACATAATTATGTGTCTACTCGGACTAACTACAAAATTATTCAAACCAAAATTCTTTTTTATCTGCTAATTGATTTTAACGAGAAATTGAAGAAGGAAAAATATGGGATATGTGATATACGTTAGAGAAGTTGCACCGTATTCTTCCCCTCCCCAAGATCCTACTTTACAATCTCTACTGAAGATGTATCTCCAGATGAATTTCCACCAGATATGTGATTTACGTTAGAGAAGATGCGCCGTATTCTCCCCCTCCACAAGATCCTAATTAACAAGCTCTACTGAAGATGTATGTCCAGATGAATTTCCACCATGGTCGTTGCCTCCAATTTTTGGGATTGAGTATGCTATTAATGTAGTTTTAGGAGCTCCCTTGCTAAACAAAGTTGCTTAGAGATGCAACTCACAGGATTATAAAAGATTACAAAGCTGGTGCAAGAGTTGATAGACCGTTAGAAAGTTCATGTGCGATTCTAGCTTTGTTAGTGCCTAAGAAATATTTTACTTGGTGTATGTGTGCTGATAGTTGAGCAGTCAAGAACATCACCATCAAGTACAGGTTTCCTTTGGCAAGCCTAGATGACATGCTTGACAAAATACATGGTATAACACCCGACCTATACAAAGTCGAGTCTATTGTCACCAATGCGCATTGACGGCCGACAATTGTCCTGAATAACCAACACAAGTTCTTCCGGTGCATTTGTCCTCACTCATGTGCACCCTGAGAGACTTCCCAGGAGGTCACCCATCCCTGAACTACTTCCAGCCAAGCACGCTTAAGTATGTAGTAACTAGGGAAATAAGCTCTCTAAAATAAAGATGCGTCTTGTTAGAATGAGTAGCCTGCTAAATCCCTCTAAAGTGATCATGAGGGGTATTACACATGGAGCCAACATCATATCCAAGATTGATGTTAGAAGTGGTTATCATCAAATGAGAACAAAATAAGGGGGTGAGTGGAGATTGCCTTCAAGACCAAGCAAGGGATCTATAAATGTGTGGCCATGCCCTTTGGCCTATTAAATGCACCGAGTTATTTTATCAGGCTTATAAACGAGGTACTTCGTCACTTTATTTATAAACTCTTTCGTAGTTGTTTACTTAGTTGATTTTTATGTTTTATAGTATTAGAACTAAAGAACTACTTCCTTCGTTCTTTTTCTATTGCAACAATTACTACTTTTGGTAGTTTCACATCTATTGCAACAAGTCCACTTTTGGTAAAAAAAAACTTTAGTTGACAATATTGCCCTTACTTTATCTTACTAAACCATCATTAATTACTCACTTTGCCTCATAAAGTTGCTTTTACATTATTAGGATTTATTTCTCTCCTATTCAAGTTGATTAAAGGGTCACCTTTATGCTAAACTATCCACCTTTTTCACTTTCTTAAAAACCGTGCACAAACCCATTGTTGCAATAGAAAAGAATGGAAGAAGTACAATTTAAGCACTTGAATCAAATCCTTGAATGTAATACCCCTTACTTTAATTTATGAATATTATAAATATATTTTAATAAATTTAAAATGCATTTATAAATGTTTTACATTATATTCGAAAGAAATCTTGAATTTTGACAATTTAAAAGTCAAAAAGAATTGGTTTAGAAGTCAAGTATTAACTTTATTATTACTAGAGCTTAAAATATTATTTAAAAATTTTGATTAATCAAAATCAAGGGTTCTTGTGGTTTTTAAACTCTCTAAGTTTCCTAATCTCGGTATAAGATCTAAAATCTATAAATATGGCATTCATAGCAAAAAATTTACCCTACTTTTCATGAATTGTTAAACCCTAAACCTTTTCTCCTCTTTCTCTCCTCACGAATCTAGACGTCCATATTTCATATACATGCTTCCATTTTTATTCCATGATTCCTTCTTGAAAGTTGCTGATCTCGAAAAGTTATTGAATTTAGACTCAAGAATCGCTCAATTCTGAATAGTATGTTATAAGCTAAGTTATGCCCTCTGCAAAGTTGGCAGTTTTGCCGCCCTAATTTTTGCGTGACTGCAGTTTACTTCTTCCTTCACCATCACTCCCTTGTTGCCACCTTGCTAATTTTTGCGTGACTGCAGTTTACTTCTTCCTTCACCATCACTCCCTTGTTGCCACCTTGCTGCCACCACTGTCGCTACACCACCACCGCCGCTTGCCATCGGTGTTTCTCTTCCTCTCTTTCCTCCTTCCTGCTTTTTACAATTTTCCCTTGTTTCTTTTCTCTTCTTTTCGTTTTCTTCTTTTTCGATTTTCATTGTTTCTTTTGTTTCTATTTTTATTAAGTTTATTGTTATGGTTGTTTAGATTATATTATTTTTATAAATTTAAAATTCCTGTTTAGAATAATGATATTTAAATTTCAGATTTAAAGGATGGACTTTATAAGGTTTTAATTATCAAAACATTTTTTTGAGGTGCAAATCATTATTGTAATGATTGTGGATTGAAAGATTGGAACATTGATGTTTAAAAGAGTGTGTTAAAAAGTTTTGGAAAGCTTTTAATATTTAGCGTTTTCTATGGGTTATCCCTGTGTTTTTTACAGTTATACGATGCATCCCTTTTGTTTTTTGGTCTACATAGTACTGTTCAACTTTTTAAGTTTTCTCTATGATACCTTTCCATTAAGTTGACCGTTACTTTCTTTATTTTCCAACATCTGGCGGGAAATTTTCCCGCCAAACTTACAGGTTTTTTGTTGCTTCTTTAAATCTAAAATATTCAGAATTTCATAAGAAGATGAAAGGATATGGAAGTAGAAGTTTAGAGTTAGAAGAGAGAGGTTATTTGGGTTTCAATTAATGACAGAGTTGGTGGATCATTACATGTTGATATCAACATCCGTGATGAATAACATATAATAGAGGTAACATAGCAAAAACTTAAAAAGTTGAAAGGTATTATGTAGAACAAAAAAACAAATAAGGGGTACCGCATAGAATTATGAAAAACACAAGGGTACTCCATAAACAACCATAATATTTATTATACTGCTGGAAATGTATTAAATATGGCTTTTAATTATGTATATTGCTACTCGTAGCCGGAGAAAATACTCCTTAAGTGATTTTTAGTGCACAAAAGCGGCACAAATTAAAGGATAGTTTATTCAGAGTACGTGTTATGTATAAGAAATTTATGACATAGCATCATGTACTTAGAATTTTTATGGAACTTGGTATTATGCTTAGGGAACTATGATAGTTCTAGGACAAGATTATTTGCGATGAAATATATTATGGTTATATGATTGTTGTTTGGAAGCATGTGATTATTTATTTATTATGTGTTTGTATGGATTATTGATACAAGCATGTGAAGGGACTTTGATTATTTATTAATCATGTTTATTATTTATTACCTACGAATGGTAAAAGGTGGATTATTGTAATTAATCCATGTTTATTATTTATTACCTATGAAAGGTAAATGTTGGTTTGGATCTTGATTGATCGAGTAAGTGGAAGGTATGTCTTATTGACATTGATTTATTGTTTATTTTATTCAGTAATCAAATTAAAGAAAATGATGGTTATGGAACTGGTATATTATTTGATCACTTTTAATTTATTATTCGAAGATAAAAATATATTTATTGTGTGGTGGTGGTTATATTGTGGTCATAATTAATATTGGTTATTGATTAATCTATTTATCATTTAAAGTGAAATAGAATGAACAATAAAACTCTATATTAGTGTACGTCTAGAGTACTGAACATATAAGGAGTTGGAGTACATGATGGTAACCCATGGCTTTTCGAGGACTGCCTTATCAATGTGTTCCTCTTTATATTTTATTTGTCCATATCAATTAGGTTTGAAGGCACAGAGTCGCACCTGCTGCCTCGTCTCTTTAGTGATTTTTTGTATGACTTTATTGTTAGTTTGAAACGTTTAATATAATTTCCGTTGCGTTTTCACACGTGGCGTTAATACTTATTGGAAAAAGTATATTTAAAATAAAAGAGAGAATTGGGGTGTTCCAAGTCTTGTCTTTTTGGGGTATATTATTTAATTTCAAGGGATATGATGTAAGAGTTGATATTTCAAAAGTGGAAGCTATATCGTCTTGGCAAGAACCTAAAAATGCTCATGATAGTCTAAGATTTCATAGTTTGGCTAGCTTCTACCATCGGTTATAAAATATTTTAGTACCATAATTGGACCCTTGACAAAGAAGGGAGGGTTTTTATGGAGTCAATTTGCAAAAAGGGCGTTTAAAGAGCTAAAGGTGAAGCTTTTTAATGTACCTGTTCTAGCAATTTCAGATTCCTCTAAGTTGTTTGAAATAAAACAAGCGCAAATGGTTCGAGGATAGGTGTTGTTTTACTCTAATATAATAAGCCTATAGCCTTCTTTAGTGAGAAACTGAGTGGTGGTAAGCTCAATTATTCCATAATTCAGACATTGGGAGTATTCATCTCATTATCTTTGTTCAAAACCTTTTATACTTCACTAGAGTCATGAGAGCTTGAACTCCATGGATTGAAAAGTAAAATGTGAAACATGTATGCTAAGTGGGTGGAATTCATGCAATTATTCAATTTTCATCCAAGTATACAAGAGCAAATATGTCGTAGCAGATGCTTTATCTAGGAGACGTTATATTTTGGCAGTTATGGAGGCAAGGATACTTGGTTTTGAGATCCTCAAAGTGCACTATGCTATAACAAAGACTTTAAGGAATTACTTTACTAATCATAATAGTTCCCTTTCGGTTGATGATGAGTTTTTTCACGGACAACTGACTATGTATGCCTAGTGTGATGTAAGCGAGTTATTAGTGAGAGAAATGCATATGGAAGGTATTGCATGGAATTTAGACTATGCCTTAAAAACTTAAAGATTTCCAACATATGATAGAGAAGAGTGCTACTTGTCATAAGGCCAAGAGTTTTTTGCATAAAGGTTTATGTACCCTACTTGTTCTTATTGCACCTTAGACTTGTGTGAGTATGGATCTCATTGTTTGCTTCCCACACACAGCTAGATGGAAGGATTTTAAATGGTGGTGGTTAATCGTTTTAGCATGATGGATCACTGTGTTCTATACCATTAGCCTGATGAGGCTTGAAATGTTGTTGACTTATACTACAAGTAATTAATAGTTTGTCTACATGGTAATCTGATGAGTATTGCTTCAAATAGGATGCGTGGTTCTTTAGATGCTTTTGGAAGACACTTTGGAAGCTTCGACTAAACTTCTATTCAATACTTCTCATCATCCTCAAATGGATGGACAAAGTGAAGTTACGAATACAACCCTTGAAAATTTTCTAAGAGGTTTAGTGGGTAAGACTACTAAAGATTGGGATGTATGTTTGACTCATATCAATTTTGCTAAAAATAAAACTCCCTCTTATACTATGAGATATTCTCCATGCATGTTAGGTAGGGGTGTTCATAAAAAACCGAAACTGAAAAACCATACCGAAAAATCGGAAAACCGGTCTAAATGGGTGGTAACTGTTACGATAAAAAAAGTTTTTAACGGTACGGTTACCGAACCGGTAAAAGTAACGGTTAAACGGTACGGTTACGGTTATGATTTTTGAGTGAATGGTTAGCCGAAAAACCGAAATATTTTTTTCCTCTATTTAATTATTGAGAAAAAATTTCCAACAACTACATTAATTCTAATATTTGTTACTAAGTAACAACAATTAGAGGAAGTATGTGATTATTCAAAAACTTTAGTGCTAATTTAAACACTATAATTAGGAAATGGAGTTAATTCTTAGTGTTATTATGTTTTCAATGGACCTATTATCCACCTTACAATACATTTTATATTAAAGTATATATAATATTAAAGTATATGCACAAAAGAAATAGAAAATATATATTTACATTAAGTAAAATACAATATTATAACTTGAATAACGGTTAATGGTTAACCGAAAAACCGTACCGAAAAAACGGTTAACCGCTAGGCGGTAACCGGTCTAAACGATTACGGTCACGGTTCGCAAAAAGTGCGAACCGTAACTTTCGGTTACCGAACCGAAATGTTGTTTCAGGACAGTTAACCACCTATGAACACCCCTAATGTTAGGTGGTCTATGGCGTAAATCCTTAGGTTCTGATTGATTTGGTTGAGTTTTCTAAAGGACATCTTGTCAACTATGATGCTACAAGTAGATAAGATACCTTTTATTAACACGTGAAAGGAGATCAAAGATAATTGAGAAGATAAATGCATGTTACAAGCTTCAAGGATATAAGAACAACAAGCACACTATCTCTGAAAAGTTGATATGTGGTGGGTGCGGATTTGTCGTGTACACCTAACCAAAGATAAAATTCCTCCTACTCTCTTTTACAATTAAATGTAGAAGGGAAGTAAGGTTCGTATCCACAGGGAAATAGGGACGAGTTTAATATTTAGCGTGAATTAGTACCTAGATTAAGCTAAGGGTCGAGAAACCTAATAACAAGGGGGGTTTCAAAAGAGTTATGGTTAAACTACAACTAACTAGCATATAAACAAAATAAGAAATCAATATGGGAAGATCTTGAATCAGATAAACATCCACATCAATTCATTATCGATCCTTGAACCTCCACTCTAATTATTTCCATAATTATCTATTGTTGAGAATTAATCTCGTATTCTCCTTATTCTTAGTTGAATAGCACGATCAGCGTGACTATAAACCCCTAACTAAAGGATAACCTAGTCCGATCAGCGTCTAAGTTCAATCCAATAGCAGCAATAAACACAGAGAACCAATAGACCTGCTAATGTCATACACGCGATAAACATTCAACAGTTGATTCAATTTCCCCAAGAAATGACCAAGACAATCTGCATCTAAGTTACTTCCTAGTTTGCTACAAATTGATAAAAGAATAGAACAATCTGATTCTATCCTTAAATCTAGTATTAGATTCATCACACAATCAAACTAGTAACGTTCCTAGCATAATTATGCAAAAATCATAAAACACAATCATAGAAATTAAACCATAATCAGAGAAACTAAATAGAGAGGAAAGATCTCACAATAATGCTTGAAGCTTCATATTAATCTTCTTCAAGAACGGTTCAAGCTACAATCGACATAGCAATAGCCAATACCATAGTTGAAATCTCTAAAAACTAAACTAGGAAATGAAAACTAAAACTAGGAAATGAAGAACAAAGAAGAATGAAGAAGGAAAGATGAAAAGAGGAGTATGAAGAAGGAAAGATGAAGAGAGAGGAGTATCCTCTCTCTCCTCAAGTTTGCTGCTCCAATTCCTACATTTTGGCTCTCCTCTTCGTCCTCTCCGTCGTCCCTCTTAAAAATAGGTTTTGGGAGGCTTTTAAACCCCGCACAAAACGCGGTTGCTGAACCGACTAAAGCGTCGCGAGTCGCGACACTAATCGCGAGTCGCGACGAGCTGACTGACTCTCCGCATGCATTTGGCTGGGCAAAGGCTTCGCGAGTCGCGAAGCATCTCGCAAGGTACGACAAGCAGGGGTCGCGAGTCGCGACCTCCTTCGCGAGTCGCGACTCGCGTGTCTGCGCTAGCAACGAGCGCCGGGCCGTACTGCCGTTGCTTAGGTCGTCTTTGGGGGCTCGCCTTGGCTAGCTTGCGATGTGCAAGCGGCGACTTGCGGTAGTGCTTGGGCTTGCGATGCTGGGCATGCTTGCGATGCGGCTGGTGGAGCTTGGTTGTGGCGGAGCTTGGTTGGTGAGACGATGTTGTGGAGTTGTTTCAACCATTCATGCTTCCAAGAGCTCGGAACTTACAACTTTAACAATAATTAATATACAAAATTCCGAACTTCCGCTAAGGTCGATTTATATGCAAACATTAACAATTACAAATAAATCCCTTAGCAAAGTGTACCTAAAATACCACAAAAACATCGTATAACTTGGGTGTATCAAATACCCCCACACTTGAACTTTACTTGACCTCGAGTAAACTCAAAAGTGAGAATCACCAAATAAATCATCACCCAAGCTATCGACACCAAACTACACTCTTCATCAACTACATCATCATCATCACATCTTAACAACATCCGCTCAAAACCTAAATGTAAGGGACAATGACTCCCCCACACTTAGCTTTGAGCTCACCTGAAAAATACAAAGACGCGACAACAATAATAACCAGCAACACCAACAAGAATCAAAATGTCAGCTCACGACACACTAAACTATCAGCTCTCCCAAACCTCAAAAGAAGACCTAATACTACTACAACTAACTTAGGATAGCAAGCCATGGAACAAAGACAAACATGGATAAATTCCATGCTTACTCCCAAAAACAAACAATTAACCAAAAGAATGTGAAAGCCAAAACAAATCTTCACAAAATCAAGGATGGATTCACCAACCTTACCCAAAAACGCTTTCCGCCTTATGACACCAACTCCGGCAAATGAGTTTTCAAAATACATAATTCTCTCTTAATCTCTCATTTTGCCTAGGAGCCCTTTCGGGTTTTCATCCTAGCTTCTCACATTTCTTTTTGGTTGCATCTCACCATCTTACCCGCTCAATATAAGCCACTTTTTTTGCATAGGTTGCCCTTTCGGGTTTTCAACCTATTCGGGCCCCCATTTTTGCCTGAGTCGCCCACCCTTGTGGGTTTTCAACTCAGCGGGTTTCATTTCATCACTTTTTTTTTCAATTTTTTTTTTTCAATTTTTTTTTTTCAAATTGAAAGTAATAAATACAACATAGATACATGAGAATGAGAATACCCTCCCCCCTACTTAAACTACACATTGTCCTCAATGTGACGACAATTAGAAGAAAAAGTAAACTGAAAATGGGGGGAAAATCAAAAATCGGGTAAATCGAAGATCGAAAGCTCAAAAGTCATGACAAACAATCCGTCAAACTCAAATTTCTTAACAACACCAACTCAAATCTCATAACTCAACTCACAACCCTCTCCCTCGAATCACTCAAACAAATGACAAATTCAAAATTTTGTTTAAATTTTTGAGATTTGTACCTAGCTTAAGAGATCGAAAAGATTCATTAACAATCTCAACCCTCTAGTTTTACCAACTCCTAGCTATTGAACTCCTCCCAACGGGTTTTCTTTTGTGGATTTTGGCTCCAAATGGATTAAGATTGGTTGTGGTTCTTTTTAGTGGGTGGTTAGTGGGTGAAAGAAAATTTGTTGTGGTGGTGAAAATTTGATGAGAAATAAAGGAAAAGAAAGAAAATAAGAGGGGTCTCGGGTTGCCTCCCGAGAAGCGCTGTTGTTTAAAGTCGTTAGCTCGACTTAGTACCGTAAGCTCAATCATTGGACTTGTGCTCCATGTATGACAATGGTGGTTCCATGACAATGGTGAACCGCCCTTACTATGCCTTAACTCAAATGAATCGCACTTAAGTCCAAACCAAAGTAGCATTAAAGTCGAGGAACACGATAGGATTACTAATGTTATCAAAGCAATAACATTCAAATAATAAGCAATGCTTCTCTAAGTGCAAAAGATTAATGTTCAGCATTTAATCAAACACCTAGTATGCTACATGGAGCTAGGAACACAACAATCCAATTATGCACCTAGAATTAGCATTAGATTCATCACACAATCAAACTAGTAACGTTCCTAGCATAATTATGCAAAAATCATAAAACACAATCATAGAAATTAAACCATAATCAGAGAAACTAAATAAAGAGGAAAGATCTCACAATAATGCTTGAAGCTTCATATTAATCTTCTTCAAGAACAGTTCAAGCTACAATCGGCATAGCAATAGCCAATCCCATAGTTGAAATCTCTAAAAACTAAACTAGGAAATGAAAACTAAAACAAGGAAATGAAGAACAAAGAAGAATGAAGAAGGAAAGATGAAAAGAGGAGTATGAAGGAGGAAAGATGAAGAGAGAGGAGTCTCCTCAAGTTTGCTGCTCCAATTCCTACATTTTGGCTCTCCTCTTCGTCCTCTCCATCGTCCCTCTTGAAAATAGGTTTTGGGAGGCCTTTAAACCCCGCACAAACCGTGGCTGCTGAACCGACTAAAGCGTCGCGAGTCGCGACACTGATCGCGAGTCGCGACGAGCTGACTGACTCTCCGCATGCATTTGGCTGGGCAAAGGCTTCGCGAGTCACGAAGCATCTCGCGAGGTACGACAAGCAGGGGTCGCGAGTCGCGACCTGTGTGTGCTGCTAGCCGCGAGCGTTGGCTGTACGCTGTTGCTTAGCTCGCTGCTGGGGGCTCTGCTTGGCTAGCTTGCGATGCTGCTGGGCAGACTTGCGGTAGTGCTTGGGCTTGCGATGCTGGGCATGCTTGCGATGCGGCTGGTGGAGCTTGGTTGTGGCGGAGCTTGGTTGGTAAGACGATGTTGTGGAGTTGTTTCAACCATTCATGCTTCCAAGAGCTCGGAACTTACAACTTTAACAATAATTAATATACAAAATTCCGAACTTCCGCTAAGGTCGATTTATATGCAAACATTAACAATTACGAATAAATCCCTTAGCAAAGTGTACCTAAAATACCACAAAAACATCGTATAACTTGGGTGTATCAATATGGTTTGGCTGAACTTCTGAAAAGAAAAATTCCCATATAGAAGGAAGAATAAATAATGCCTAAGGCTGATGGTGCATTTCGAGTTTTGGTATGTTTTGTGCGTGTGTGTGCCTATATATTGGAATTCATGTAATAAATTACTCTTTTGTTCATAAATAGAAGATGTGTATATAATTTGTGAGTGATATTCATATTAATTGATGACTACCATGTCATTTGGTACTTTATAAAATTCTATACAAAATCAATTTTTTTAATAGAAAATTAGTCATTTGTGTCGTTTATTAGGCAGCAACAGACACAAATGACTTTCTTATTTTTGAAAAAGAGTCATTTACGTTGGTTGCTACACCAATGACTCTTTTTTTAATATGTCAAAAAGTGGCATTTACATCGGTGGTTAGACAGCAACTAAACTTATATTTGCATCGGTTTATTAACAGACGCAAATGGTTTAGGAGTATTAATTTTCATCCAAAGTTGTTATGTCGCATCCCAGAGTCCAAACTGACTTAAATAAGGGTTTAGCAACCGATTAAAATCATCATTCCTCTATTAGTGGTCATTTCCATATGTTACAAGTATTAAAAAAACGGAGGTGCTTTTAGTAAAAAAAAAAAATATGGTGGAATCCAGACATATGAACAATTTGAAAGTCATTTTTATATTAATTTTTTGACAGATGGAGTTTTTATTTATCAATATTTTACAAATTAAGCTTATTGTTCAGAAAAAGTCTATGGTTATATATATATATGTAATAAAAAGTCGCCTATTTATGAATTAAAATATGTTATATCAATATTGTCCAAATCTTCTATAAGAGTACTCTAATAAAATATTTTCCTATAATTGATACAAACATACAATACGAGGAACATGACCAATTTTTTTTTTTGAATTTTTAGGAATACTTCATTTCTTTTTGTTATTCCTATTTGGAATGTCTTAACAGTTAAGAAAAACTTTGACATCACATTCTTAATAATAAAACTCCTTGAGTTCCCTTTTGTTCTTCCTATATCAAATACGAAAATAAATTATGGTAAATTCAGTTTTTACACTGTTTCTCTTACTTTTTGGAACAACATTCTTATATTCATTTAGAACTTCTTTATTACTACCTCTATTCCCCTTTAATCTACACATTTTGTATTTTGAAATTATTCACGTACTTTACTTTGCCCATCTTTTGTGATTTATACGCAAAGAAAAAGGTAGTCAAGTGAGATCTTGTTAGATTAGTCTAGACGTATATTTTTCTAAATGTATAATTTTTATAACTTTTGCATGTTCGAAATTAGAGAATTAATGGTCAAAATTCTGAGTTGACAAGTCTCACAATCATACTATGTAGATTAAAAAGAAAAAGAGATAGTACTATTTAGTGCTTCTATGTTACTTTTTGCTTTCTAAATAAGTTAATATTCTCTATCCAAAGAACTTTTTGAAACATCCACGATGGAAAAAGCAAGAATAACAAATAGGAACGGTATAACTAATATATAAGAAAAAAGAGTCATTTATGAAATTATTAGACTTGTCTCAATAAATACTTTTAAAATATCAAATTGTGATTTTTGTCATGCATATGTAATTATAGTATTAATGAGGAGAATGTTCGTGATGAGTTGTGCAAAAATCAAACATAGACAACATTTTAAAACAGAGGAAGCATCTTTAGGATAACATAAAAATAAGGGATATTATCTCAGATAACCCTGACTTATAGGCCTTTTTCAATATAACCCCAACTTTAGCAGGCCTGTCTCCGATAACCCTGAACTTGATTTTTGTCATTAAACTTGAAGGAATTAGACACGGTGTTAACTAGACACTAACATGGTTTGACTTTTGCTTTGTTTCGCACCATGTTTATAAGTAGTTGGTGACCCTCATTACCTTCTTTAACCTTTGTTCAAATTCGTGCCCTAATTTCAAAATGAACAGGGAAGTGGAAGGTATTTTAGCCAATTTGAAGTACGAGAAAAAGAGATGCAGATGCAGAAACGGGAAGAAGGCTGAGTAGAGGATTTCATAATCTAGGGATAACCCTAACAAGCTTCATTACTGTTGCAAAGATTGCGATTTTTTCGAGTGGTGTGCCATGACTAAGGGAGGAAGCAATCACTTTCAAAGGCAATGGGGAGCAATTTCGGCCTGATTATGTTGAGATGCGAAGGGAATTATCTTGGGTTATGAAGAAATCATATTTCAGTTGGGGTTATTGTTGAAATTTATGGGTTTGGGTTTATGTGTTTTTATGGTTTTAGTTCTTCTTAAAATGTAAGGAAATGTGTTAGAATTTGAAATGTGATGAAAGATTATGAATGGATGTCATGTATTTTGTGGTTAAATATGTAAATCTGCCATTGGCAAGATTATGAATGGAAATTACCTTTTGTCATTAGCATATTGTTGTTTCAAACTGAATTTGTTGAGACCATAATATATGCCATTAAAACAGAAGTATTGCTTCCAAAATATGTGTCATTGAAACATAAATAATGACACCAAAATATATGTCAAAATACATCATAACAGAAATACTTGTTGGTGAATAACAAACACCATAATGATAGGCACCATTACATAACAGAATTCAGTTCATACAGACCCAAAAAGAGCCCCTCCGAAGTTGCTAAAAAACACCTACTTTGTTTTATTCTTCTTGTTTCCCTTGTACATTTGTTATCCTAAAGTTTGTGTTGTGACTTGTGTTCCTCCTTGAGAGAAGCTTGCCTTAGCTTGTCTCTGGGACTGTCTTGTTTCCATCCTTTGAGATGAGGTGCTTGGCCCTGCTGCAGTTTCTTGTTGTTGCTTTGCCACTTTTGCAGCTTCTTTTTTTTTTCTTTTTTGTCAAACCACCCATACATGTCTTCTTGTTGTGCCCTAACTCCTTACACTTTGAACACCTGATAATTACCTGCCTCTTTCCTTTCTTTGGTTCTCCCTTCTCTCTTCTCCTATTTCTTGGTGGTCTCCCTACTGATCTTTTCAGGATTGGGGGCTCAATTTGTGCAACATCAAATGTAGGCCAATGAGTGTGGTCAGTTATACGAAAGATGTTTAGCCCATACATGGCCTTGTAATTTTTCACAGAATAGTAGTGCCTCACATAATTCCTAGGTTGATCCCTCCTATGGTGAATTATCTTGTGGCATGTCTACAAGGAATTCCAGTCAACTGGAAGCGTCAACACATGCAAGTCCTAGCCACAAGGTCAATAGGATATTGGACATTGTCTTCAAGCACTTCAAACTGTCCCCTTCCACTAGCAAAGATCTTACAGAACCTGCTATCATCATTCATCAATTTGAGTTGTTTTTTGCATAAAGGAGTGATGTCACCATTAGCCCAACCTTCAGCCTCCTCTTGCCTCTTTGCAATCCTTATCATACAACTTCTTCTCACCCCTGCATGTATGAACATGAATCAAACTTAGAACATGTCAAAGAAAATAAGGAAAATAAAAGTTAAGGTTGTTTCTACCAACCTTCTGCAAGACTGAGGATAAGCCTGAAGCCCAAGTGTGGCATTGAAAGACTCAGTGAAGTTATTGGTGTTGTCATCATAAGCTAAGGTTGTGTCAAATTCAAACCTTGCCCACATCTTCAAATCAATATTCATCAAATATTGATATACACATACTCATTGTATGCATCATAAACTTGCCAAAAATAAGCCTCATAATGAGGTCCAGAGAACTCACCCTGTTACATAATTCTTACATCACAAACTAGGAAGAATAGAACACAATATTGACAACATGGAGGGGTAGAGACTTACTGAAAAATTCTTAAACAAATGCCTGTTGTAAATCCTCCTCTGGCAATTTGGGAAGAACTCTGCTAAGGCTGACTCAACCCCCTTATGCCTATCACTCATAAGGTCCATTCTTGCCTTTCACTCTCCCTTAATGTGAACTTCAAGCAGTTTATGAAGTATCTCCAAGCCTCCTTTGTTTCATTAGCTGTGATGGCATATGTAAGAAGGAATAGCTCTTGGTTTTCAACCAAGGCAACAATAGATAAGAGCACACCATTGTGACTCCCCTTGAGATGACAACCATCAACCCCAATAAGAGGTCAACTGCCAGCTATGAACCCCTTAAACTGGGCATCAAAGCTTATAAACATCCTCTTAAAAAGCAGAGGTGGATCTTGTCCCCTTTTCAAACTGTGCCAGCTGATGAAGGCATGAGCATGAGGGTGTGTTTTCATCACCATTTGAATGTATGATGGAAGCCTAGTGGATGACTCATCATGGTCACCTTCATTAATACTCATAGCATGGGCTCTTGCCTTGTACAAAGTTGGTCTTAGAACTGACACTCCAAACCTCTCCATTGCTATATGTTCAAGTGTTTTAATAGGCACTTCTGTGTTTGCCCTGATCTCATCCATCAACTTACTTGCCAACCATATAATCCCTGTCATTGGATTTCCTTCTAACCTATCACAAGTGTTGTTGTCTGTCATGGTCTTGATTGCCCATGTAACCCCATCTAGGAGCTCACTAGCATGGATCCTTCAAGGACACTCAGCATCCTTACATGAGGCAGTGTATCTATTACTTTCAACCTTCTCCCTCAATAAATCAAACCCCTCCTGCACACAATAGTCATTCAAAACAGAGAGAAAAAGCTCTCTGTCCAAAAAAATATGCCAAACCTGCAGCTTGATCTTCCTCTATCCCAGATCTTCATATATCACTCCATTCTTGTAAACCCTTTGCAGGTAGTTTAGGTTAAGCCCATCTCCTTCATAAACCCACTCCTTTGCCCTACTTGGATCAAATTCAAGTATGTCCTCAGCCTCCAAATCACTCTCATTCACAACACTTGTATCCTCAAATTCATTATCATCACTGATCTCATCCTCCTGGTATGACACATCATCAGACTCCTCATCTTCTTTCTCTGATTCACCCTCACTCAATCCTATGTTGGAACACTCACCCCTACCTCTCCTCTTTGTCCTCACCCCATCAGTTTCTTTAGCCTGTGTAGCAGTTTATGTGTAGCTAGGGGTGAAGACTACACCTAATTTCTTAGCTGTTGACCTAGACACTTTTTTAAGTCTCTCATGCCTCTTGCTTGTTTGGTAAAAGCTGGTCTTGGTTGGTTGTTTAGGAGTGGGATTGGGCTGACTTGGGTTCTCAGTAGAAAATAGTTGTTCAAGAAAGATCTGCTCATTTGAACTTTGTTGAGTGGGTTAGGGAGGGTTTGGTATGGGTTTGGGATGGTATGTGGTTGTTCTTCAATTTCAACATGTGAAGTTGAATCAGTCTGGGTTTGGTTGGGTTGGGAAGGTGTATTTTACTAGGTTATGGTAGGCTCAGTTGGTGAAGTGGAACTGGGTAATGGCTCAGGTTAGGCCTTGGGCTTGGGGTCAGGTTGGGTGTTGGGCTGACGTTGGGTTTGGGCTTGGGGTCAGGTTGGGTTTTGGGCTTGGGCATTGGTTTGGTAGTAACCTTCTTCCTAGCAGTGTGCTTCATTCTTGTGGGTGTTTAGGCTTTCTTTGGGATTGAGGTTGTATTGGGGGTTTGGAGTTTAGTTGGTGTTGTGGAGATATAGGGTTGGGCTGAAGGGACCTCTGTGGCAATGGGTTGAACATTATACAAATCCCAAATTCCAGGCCCATCATAAGAAGGATCCTTCCTCAATAACTCCAGATCCTCCAACTCCCTCTGCCTAAATAATTCCTCCTCCTATCTAACTCTCTCAGCCTCTTTTCTCTCAGCTTCTTCCTTCTCTATCGGCTCTCTCATCTCAGCTTCTTCTCTCTCTCTCTCTCTCTCTCTCTCTCTCTCTCTCTCTCCTCTCTCTCTCCCTTTCCATTTCGGCTTTCTCCCAAGCCTCTCTTTTTTTGGCTTCAATACCTGCCCTAAGCATCTTACTCATCAAAACCATTGCACAAGGACTACCTCTGTCCTCCGCAATTAATGTTACATCCTCTGAACTCCTATAACACTTCAACATACTGTCAAAATCCTCCTCAGATGTTATCTCTACCATGCAATCATCTCCAGTTGGGCTATAGAACACAGAAGGATAAGCAGGAAAAAAAAACTCCTTGTTTTAACCCTTCATCCTCTAAATTATGTGAAAAGTGCAAAACCCCATATTCATCAACATCTTCAATTCTAATATCAAATTCCCTATTCCCATATTTCACAAGAATCCAGTTTCCTCTACGCATTACAAACCTAAAATGACATAAAATAATACAAAATCCTACTAAATCAGCACATATCCAACAAAACAACAAAAACAACTACCACAACAAAGATCGAAACTTGTAAAATTTCGAACATAAAAAAGAGAAAAAAGGAAACAAATGGTTACCTTCAGAAGAGACAAATTGCGTCTTCCAAAATTCCTCTCGAGCCCCGATGTTACTGCTTCAAATGCTTTTATGTTGATGTTCAGAGATTGGAAACCCTAATTCGCTCGTTATTCTCCTTCAAATTTTCCGTACTTTCAACTTCAAGGAGAAATGAAATCAAGTACATTTTTGTTCTTCGCATTTAATGCCACCAACTAACTACCTGCATAAACCTAGCGCCAATATAAAGTTAGCAAAATTCAAACCAAGTTAGGGTCTAGTTAACGTCGTGTCTAATTCAGTCAAGTTTAATGACAAAAATCAAGTTGAGGGTTATCGGAGACAGGTCTGCCAAAGTCGGGGTTATATTGGAAAAAGGCCTATAAGTCAGGGTTATCTGAGATAATATCCCTAAAAATAAAGTTAAATTTTTTGTGGTTGACTTATATTATTGACATAATACCATCATAAGTTTTTGAATTCCCTATGATACGCCTCAGTTATTAACATTTCTATGAGATATCATCCCAAACAATTATATTATCTTCCACCACCCTAACCAACCACGACCACCATCCCAAAGTTTTACCTACCACTACCATCACCAATCAAATCCATTACGCTCCTCCTTTGCAATCCATTGACCATCTATTACTACTTCCCCCAACTTTTATGATAACGATTGATGGATTAAATCGATGCTCAAAAGGGATGTTATAGGTCTGCTTGGTGTCGATAGTGGTGGTGGGGATTACAAAAGGTGGTTAGTGGGTAGTTAAGGTGGTGAGAGGTAGTATAATTAATAGAAATATAGATAAGTGATTTTTTTCCTAAGGTAAGGATAACTTCCTTGCAATAATGGGAGAGAAACTGGGGATCATTCTTTCAATGGGTGAGAATCTAATTCATGTCACAAAGGTGAAAGGATGACTTTACAACCACTGGACCAACGTTGATCCTCATATCAATAAGTGAATGATGTCACATGACATTCAACAGCTTTCGGTTGTACCAATAGAAAAATCTAATATAATTAGCAGATAGGTACCATATAAAATTTCTCAAAAATAAAAATCATTCCAACAATTTTCCACCTCTACAGTCCATACTATCAGAGTAAACTGACTTAGGGGGTGGAAAACAGAAAAAATTAAATAGCAAACTGTTCACCGATGAAAAGTTTATGGGTGGCCCACATGTCAAAAAAAAAAAGCAAGGTTACTCTGTAATTTTTTTTAGAAAAATTTCTATAATTATGCTTTTGGCATCTTTTGATGTACAAACATATGTTTTTTACTGTTCAACAACAATTTTATGGATTTACTAACATATATTTGGATGTACAGAAAAACTAATGGATATAAGATGTGAAAACCATTATGGATATGAAAATGTAGTTTTTGTATGTACAAAAGAAATCATGGATGAACAAAGTAGAATATGGATATTACTAAAGGATGTAAGAGGCAAAAACCATTATGGATGTGCAAATATAGTTTTTGGATGTACAAAATAGATTTTGGAAGTACAAAATTTAATATGAATGTACTAACATAATTTTATGGATGTAATTCCTGTAAGATACAAAAACCATTATGGATGTGCAAATATAGCTTTTGCATGTATAATATCAAGAACCCCCCGAGTTTTCATAAAATTCATCAGGTACCCTTGCACATTTCAAAATCCGTCGGGTACCCCCGAGTTTCATGGTAATGCATCAAAATGCCTTTAAATAATTAATGACAGTTAATTTCATTAGTCATTAACTCTAATTAACCTCTAACCCTAACCCCTAACCCTAACACTAACCCTAACCCTTAACCACCAGTCCACCACCTGAACCCTAACCACCACCACCACCTCCCCCACCCCCGCAGGCCCTCCACCCCACCCACCACCCCCAGCTACCCCCACCCCACCCTTGTAGCCCCCACCCACGCATCCCCCATAAAGCCCCCCCCCCTTCAAATTTTCGCAGCCTAATTTCTTGAAACCCTAAATACCCAAAACTTCGATTTCTTGAAGGTTTTATTTCCCTCTCATGGTTCATAGCTACGGTAGCTACCGTCACTTCGTCTTCAGTCGGCTTATTTGATCTCATGTGATGCCATTGTTGATGATGTGTTCTCTTTCTCTCTCTCATGTGCTCTTGTGCGCCACCGCCGTGATGCGGTTGTCATGCCATCGCTACATGTCTAAAGCCGCCGATGAAGACCATGGGTGGGGGGCTACGCGGAAGGTTGCGAGAAATTCGAATGGGGTGGTGGGGATGCATGGGGGTTTCGAGAGTGGGAGTGAGGGCCTACGGAGGTGGGGTGGGGCTGCGAGGGTGGGGGACTGCGGAGCTAGGGGTAGGGGGCTGCGGGGGTGGGGGCTGCATGGGGTGGTTGTGAGGGTGGGGGAGGTGGTGGTGGTTAGGGTTTAGGTGGTGGACTAGTGGTTAGCGTTAGGAGTAGGGTTAGGGTTAGGGAGAGAGGGAGTTAATTAGAGTTTAAAATAAAAAATTAGGGTTAATGACTGACGGAGTTAACCATCGTTAATCATTAAGGGCATTTTGATGTATCACCATGAAACTCGGGGGTACCCGATGTATTTTGAAAAGTGTGAGAATACCTTGTAATTTTCTGAAAACTTGGAGGTTCTTGGTGAAAAAACTGTAAAATAAATTATATGGTTATACAAAATAGATTTTGGAGGTACAAATAAGAGAATGGAGAAAGGCAACTGTAGACGTGTTTTTATTGCCTACGCGGGATGAGCGCGTATTGACCACCTCATTGTAAAGGTTTTAATGAAAATTGTATTGATGTGGCCAACAAGTATCTAAAGGAAGACTCATACACCTAATTGGATATTGGGAAATCATAGGGACAACTTAGAGACTTATCTAATGTAGATTTCCCCATCATGACTTCATAGATGGTCAATGAACCAAAAATTGAGTTCGGGGGTGAAGGTACAAATATAATCAAGAATCAAATTCGCCCATTGATGGCCTCTACTTAATAACGATTCATGTCTATATTTATGCAATTAAACAACTACGCAATATGTTAATACAATGTAAAATTAATTTGATCTATGTTGGTTCATCAAACACACAAAAGACTAATTATTGGTGATATGTTATTATGCAATCAAGTTACAGAGAACCTAATCCAATTGTCCAAATTATTAGAATTTAGTGTTGGAACATTTATTTCGGTATTTGATTAACAATGATAAACATGTGAGGTGATGAAAGCATTAAACATACAAGCATGTTTATGAATAATAATGAATATAAATAAAAATCCTGCTATCTTGAGTTGTAAAAGGTTTTTTGAGCAATGAATTCTGACTTACTCATCAAAATAAAAATTAAGTAAAAAAAGAAGGTTGATAGAAAAATACATAGAATAGCGTTAATTCCTTTGAGATCTACATTGTGACAATTAAATTGTTAGTAAAAAAGGAATTAATTTGGAATTGACCCTCACAAATTATACCTTTGTCGCCTGGGTCTTTTATAACATTATGCAGGATAAGCAATCTTGAAGCTAGAAATATGTAATTCGGAGGTATGATTGTGTGTTTGATATGTTTAAGTGTAGGAGACTATGCTGGTAAGTGTTGAAGTCGAGGTATTCAAAGAATAGGAAAGCATAGGAAAGTCGTTCAAAGAAATGTAGCTATTTATAGGCAAAGGAAGCCGAAAACAACGCGGAGCGGATAAACCAAAACCGTGCATTAGGCGCATGACCATGCGCAACATGCACGGGTTGCGCGCTTAGCGCACGGCTCGTGCGTCTAGCGTACTCATTTTGCATTTTTCGAATTTTTGTACGTCATCGACGTTGCGTGCATGCAATATGTTGCGTCAAACGCAAAATTAGATATGGCAGCTTTTTATCGTTTAAAGTTTCTTTTTTATATTTGACAAAATATATACATTGAAATCCGAAATCCTCTATCTATAGGAATAAAAATCTAATTTTCGAAATATCCTTTAAAATTAGTTATTGAGCATGATTAATATTAAAATATTTAAAGTAAAATTAATTATCAGGAATATTTAATTGAGCCTGAATTTAATTAATAGACTTTATATTTTCGAAACATTTTCGGGCTTCGCTTGTTTGATTGGTCTTCCTTTAGACCGAAGCAATTAGGAAGATGGTATGTTTCATCATTGGATACTCAATGGGGAGACACGATTTTGTGTCTACGGAATCCCCCACTTTGACTGAGGTTTAGGAAACCCAAAGTTAAAGTAGCTTGTTTTGGGAAGGAGAATAATTCTAAACGCTCTGCAGTCTAGAATTGATCTATGTATCGCCAGTTTATACAAAACAAAGTTAGTCTACAAGACGATAATTACAAGTAATCTGATTACCTGTAGGAGAAAATGTTTGCATATAGGTGCAAACATCTTAGATAATAATGCACATAATGATGCAATAATACAAACTTAGACTCTCTAATGATGCATGAGATGCTATGCAAGAAGTTGGGTTATGCAAAGCTGAGGTATAGATGTTATGTCGTGCAAGGGTTATGTAAGGCTAGGAGGGATGGATTGATAGGAGGAGATAGATTGATTGGAAAGAGATAGATTAATTTTTGAAAAATGTTTTGATAATGAATTGGGGTCGGCAAGTGAGATCCGCATATTACAACTCTTTGAGAGTTTGATTTGGAGGAACCTCCACATATATAGGAAGCCCCCACTTTCGGTAAGTTTGTCTTGATTTAGGCACTTTGAGCCTAGATTGGAAGCTACTTGTCTTGGATTGAGCATTTGGAGCAGCATTTGAAAATTCTTCACTGGGGAGTTGATGTATGCAAAGTTAGATATTGGCAGCGACCATGGAATTGTCAAATAGTCCTTCAAGGACAAGGAGAGTTTGAATTGAAAAATTAAAAGGCTGAATTTGTGACTCAAATAAACGTAGGTGGGAAAAGGCTTTGACAAGGCTAGGTTTAAAGTCGAATTTACGTCATGATCTGGAAAGAGTATGCTTCTGAATTCTACAAAGTCAAATCATTATACAATTGATTAAATTTGCTTTTTGAAGCGATCGGACCTCGAGATAAGGATTCCTACTTATCCTTGCAGAATCAGACCATTAGTAGTTTTGGATTTGGTTATTATTATTATTATTATTATTATTATTATTATTATTATTATTATTATTATTATTATTATTATTATTATTATTATTATTATTATTATTATTATTATTATTATTATTATTATTATTATTATTATTATTATTATTATTATTATTATTATTATTATTATTATTATTATTATTATTATTATTATTATTATTATTATTATTATTATTATTATTATTATTATTATTATTATTATTATTATTATTATTATTATTATTATTATTATTATTATTATTATTATTATTATTATTATTATTATTATTATTATTATTATTATTATTATTATTATTATTATTATTATTATTAATATTATTATTATTATTATTATTATTATTATTATTATTATTATTATTATTATTATTATTATTATTATTATTATTATTATTATTATTATTATTATTATTATTATTATTATTATTATTATTATTATTATTATTATTATTATTATTATTATTATTATTATTATTATTATTATTATTATTATTATTATTATTATTATTATTATTATTATTATTATTATTATTATTATTATTATTATTATTATTATTATTATTATTATTATTATTATTATTATTATTATTATTATTATTATTCACTATTGGAAAAAACCTTATCTGTCACTTAGTAACAGATTCGGTTTTTACAAAACCGCATCCGAAAAGCATTTAAAAAATGAGTGGGAAAGTTGGGCGGAAAATATGATCCGGTCTTTAGTGAACCGGATCAGATTTTAGATACTGCTCCGGTTTTCTGATCCGGTTCGCATCAGATTTTCCGTTATTTTTTAATTCCCTCCTTCACCCAAAATGGCAAGCCCAAAAAACGAGTTCAGACAAAAAAAAGCGCCTCTTGTTAGAGGACCAGGCCCAAAGGATGGATGAACTATTTTTAGAGGCCCAACGAGCCTCTTTTTAGGGTCCCCAAGCTGACTCTCTCTCCTCCCTCACAATATCAAACCCTAATCTCCCTCCTCTCCTCTCTCTCTCCTATCTACTCCTCCCTCACACTACGATTTCGTTCTTCGTTGCCAAGATCAGAGTTGCCGTCAAATTCCATGGTTTGTAGAGGACAACATCAGAGTTGCCAAGATCTTCAGCACAAATCCGTTATTTCTTTCATTTTCGTTCGAGATCTAAAGTTCGTTTTTTTATTTTCGTTCTTCAAGATCTGTTCCAGATCTAATTTCTCAAAAAAATTTGATTTTTAGGTCAATATTTAATTTCATTTCATTTTTCAGTTTAGATGCATTTAATGAAGAAACGAAAATGAAGAGCGAAATGAAGATCGAAAATGAAGAGCGAAAATGAAGAACGAAGAAACGAAGAACAAAATGAAGAGACGAAGAATCGAAGATATGTACACAAAAAATTGGTTCATTTGAGTTTTTATGGGATTTAGTTTTTGGATCTGGTTGTAGCTGTTGGTTTCTTTTTTCATTTTTTGGTTTATTTTTCTTTTACAAAACTCCAGAGATTTTTTTGCTTCCTAAATTCTCTTTCTTTTTGCTTTTATTTACTTTTCCTCATTAAATTTAGTTTTCTCTTTCTGTAAAATTAATTCAAACTCTTCAATTCATGTTATGGTTTTGCTAAACTATTCTGATCATGAAATCAATTGAAGAAGGGAGAGAGTGTAAGCTAAAAAATTAAAGAAATATCACCCGTAAATGTTATTTTTGGGTGAATTTTTCAATTTTTGTTGTTAAGAAATTAGCTTTGTGGCTTCCATTTTCGTTTGATTTTTTGTTCGAGGCTTTAGGCTCTTAATTTTATATGTATTGTAATTTTCTGTACATATATTAATTCTGTATATATGTTAATTTGTTATTTTTGTATATTTGTATAATTTTCTGTATTTATTTTGAAATGTTATTTCTACATATTTATGTTTATTTTTCATACAATTTTCTGTGTATTTTGTATAATTTTGGATTATTTCTAGGTATATATATATATATATATATATATTTGTTGTATGTTAGAATTTGTTTTGAGTACATTCCACAACAACCATAAATGTGAGACGTGAATGTAATGCAGACCTGCAGGCTGCAGGTCTGCACTTTTTTTTGACATGAAATTCAACTAAATTGCTCCGGATTAAGGTAAAAACCGGATCAGTTAATATGATTAACTAATCCGATTTTCCTTCAAAATCGGATCAGTAAATAATTTACTGATCCGGTTTTGGACCGGATCAGTAAATATTTTGAATCTGCTGCGAACCCACCTAATGCGGGCCAAAACCGGAGCAGTAAGCCCCGTTTTGACCGCATCATATGAGCTTTTTTCTACTAGTGATTGTGCCCTAACTTTTGCCTGGTTTTCAACCTAGTAGACTTGGATATACCTTAAATAAGGAGTTAGGATTTATATGAAAGGTTGAAAGGTTTAACTTTTGATGTTTAAGGATTTGGGTGAAGGTTTAATTGGATGTAGGCCAGGGTAAGGGTTTTTTTTCGATTATATGGTTAAGATTTTGATGGATTGAAGGATTTTGGGAATGAGGGGTAGAACTTGTGTGCAAGCCCCTATAGCTTGACTTTTCTGCCTTTGCCTTTTGCTTTGCTTTTGCATTTTTACTTTGTGCGTTTTTTTTGCTTTTGCTTTTTTTTCACACTATGAATTTTTTCTTTCTTTTATTTTTGCCTGGCATTGATTTTTTTTTATGTAGTGAGGCTTGCACACAAGTTTTTTATGGTTAGGGTATTGGAAGGTTTGAAGGCTTTCTTTCTTTTTGAGAGGCTTTAGTTTGAAAGGATTTTTTGGCCAAGGATCATGGAGATGATGGTTTTAAGAGATTCTTTAATAATTTTTGGTTGTATGAGGATGGTTTATGGATGTAATGGGTTTTTGCAATGATGGAGGGAAAAGGAAGGAACTCATAATCCAAAGTATCTCCATTTATTTATAATTTTTTTATTTTTTATTAATCAAGGTCATTTGATCGATTTAAGTTTCACCACTGGATTTGAAGCATAAAGATGGAAGGCAAATCTGAATAAAATATAAAAAATGAAAAATGAAAAAGGAAAGCAAAGGGCTATTATAGATAAAGTCCTAGAGTGACATAGACACGATGGGAAAGGACACAAATGGCTTAGGGTAAGGACTCTCTGGCTCAACCTAGAAATTCGAAAATTAATAACTAAGCCTATTAAATTGTTGATACACTGCCTAAGGGATTGTGGTGATGCTGATTCTTGATGTGGAAAGTATTAGTAGTCTATTGTCATCTACCATTTTTTTTGCAGTGTATTGGAAGTATTTGTAGCATGAGTTTAGGTTGAACCTTTTGGATTTCTTTTAGGTGCAGAGTTCAAAGTAGATCCTATGCAAAGTGATCGCGCGATCAATTATAATGGCAGCCAAAAGTTATCTCATGACTGTAAATGAATTTGAGGTGGTGATAGTGCGCTTGATGATCCTTGGAGTGGACTCACCTTTTTCTGTTTCTTCATTAAGCGTTCTTAAGTTTAATCTCTCAACCGGTCCTAAACAGAAATCGAGTGGACCTTACTTGTAAGTTTTTTGAAATGAATTTCGATATATGCATGAGTAGAAATGAGAAGGGCGGTATGGAAATAATATGGGTTTTGAAATAAGGTGGATTGAGCCATCACTAGTGGAAAAAACCTCATCCGATACGGTAAAAAAGGGTCTTATTGATCCCGTTTTTTGACCGGAACGGATGAGGTAGCAGCAACATAAAAAATTTACTGATCCGGTTGGTGGAAAAAACCGGACCAGTTAATATGTTTACTGATCCGGTTTCTTCCAATAATAGGATCAGTTAGTGGGAGTGAACAATAAACAAAAAGGAGAAAGATAGTCTGTCAGACTCTGCTTTCTCTTTCCATCTTGGCACATTATGACGGAATCTTTGTAAATATCAATGAACCAGCAATAACGAAAAATCAAAATAAAAATTCAATGAACTAAAACACGAAAAAAAAATTACATTACATAATTAACAACATAAAAATTAGAATTGCAGTAAATAATAATCTTTAAATTACATCTGAACTAAGATAATAACAAATTATATCCTTAAAGCACAAAAAAAAAGGAAAAAAAAAAATCAATGAACTAAAACACGAAAAAAAAAACGAAAAAAAATTAAATAATGCCAGATCTCAAACTAAAAAAACGAAAAAAAAAACAAATTGAAATTATATAAAGAAGATATATAGAACTAAAAACGAAAAAAAGTAAATAAGAAAATTACAAAGCTTAGATCTAAACGAAAATGAACAAATAAACGAAAAATGAATACGAGAAAACAAAAATCTAAAAAAAATAAAATGGGAATTACGTTGTGGCGAAAGAGATCCAAAAACGCGAAATTCATTCCCGACGGTGGCTAGTGTGACGAGGCGGTGGTGGATCTGCGGAATTCATTTCGTCGCCTCTTCATCTTCTTCCTTCTTCGATGAGGGAGATTTGGTGGTTGCAGATTCCTTCATTTCGACGGCTATAATGGAGTCGGAAGGAGTAAGCCAAGCGGAAGAAGACGAAGAGGAGAGAGGGAGAGGGAGAAGGAGAAGAACGAATTGGTTGTGAGAGTTCGTTGAATTGAGAGTAAGAGGAAGAAGACGCCGTTTCGTAGAGATTATTCGCGTTTGAATCCATCCAGATTTTTTAGGGTTTGAGTTTCGGGTTTGAGTTTCGGGATGAGAGAAGAAGAAGAAAGACTGTCGATGGTGGAAGAAGTGTGTAAGTGGAGGGTGAAGAGAGAGAGGAAGGCATTTAGGGTTTGGTGGAGATGACGAAAGGGAGATGAGAAACGCGTATGAAAGAAGAGAGAGATGAAGGCATTAGGGTTCACTTGGTGATCCGGACTCATGCCTTTTAAAAGAAAGGCCTAGTAGCTGATCCCATGACTTACGCCTTTTAAAAAGGACCATTAGCTGATCCGGACCATGCCCAACCGGATCAATTAATGTTAAATGATCCGGTTCACTTAGTGAACCAGATCAGTTGACATTAGCTGATCTGTTTTGATGCTAACCGGATCAGTTTTCAAGTGACATTTAGCCTTTTTTTCCACTAGTGCATGATGGAGACATGGGACTAACTATATGCAAATGAAGATATGGATTGGACTGGACTATGCAAGCAGACTGGATTTGATGACTTGCCTTTGGGAAAGACCTAAACTTTGAACTTACAGGTAGAGAAGGCAAACTAGACTCAAAGATTGACTATGCGGACATAAGGAATACTAGACTCTGAACTTATGGGAGTGTAAGCAGGCCAGGTAATAGGGAATATTAGGGGAATAAGCAGACTAGGAAAACTAGACTTTGATCTTACATTTAGAGTAAGTAGGCTAGACAATGAAGGTGACTAGACTTTGAACTTACGAGAGAGTAAGCAGGCTAGGAGATAGGGAATAATAGGCTTTGAATTTACATTTTGAATAAGCAGGCTAGACTTAAGGGTGACTATACTTTGAACTTATTTTTAGGGTAAGCAAGCTAGACTTTGAACTTATATTTAGAATAAGCATGCTAAACTTAAGGTTGGCGAGATTTTGAACTTATTTTTAGGGTAAGCATGCTAGACAATAAGAGAATACTAGACTTTGAACTTACATTTATACTAAGCAGGCTAGACTTAAGGGTGACTACACTTTGAACTTGCATTTAGGGTAAGCAGGCTAGACGATAAGGAATGCTAGACTTTAAACTTATATTTAGGATAAGCAGGCTAGACCTAAGCGTGACTATACTTTGAACTTACGGGAGAGTAAGCAGAATAGAAAATAAGCAGGCTACACTCGAAGATTGGGCCATTATGGAATAAGCGAGGAGTAGCTTAGCTAAACTCGAGGATTTTGGCCATTATGGGCTTAGGGAGGACTAGACTTTGAACCTACATTTAGAGTAAGCAGTAGAGCTATCAATGGTTTGGAGATGGGTCGGGTGGAACTCAATCCGCCCCATCCCCCGCGACCCAAATCCCTATCCACACCATTCATCTCCCGCCAAAAATTACACCCATATCCACTCGACCCATCAACCACGGGTGGGCGGGTGAAAAGCGGGTGATACTAGAAAAAAAAACATTATTTTGTAGACTTACCAATTTCTTAAAAAAAATTAATGTATGAAAACTTAGTCATAGATTAACAATAATGCGATTAATATTAATCTTAATACACGCCGAAAAGTAATATTAATAATATCAATCTTTTTACGTGGCAGTAAAAAACCCATATATTGGGTGGATGGATGGATGGAGCGGGTGATGGGGGCAGGTGATAGGCCAAAAAATGTTATCCATATCCGTCCCGACCCACCACTCGATCCACCCATCACCCGCTTCACCGCGGGTTGTCGCCCATTTATTCAGGGCGGGTTGATGGATAATCCACTCACCATGGGTAATTGCCAGCTCTAGTAAAAAAAACTAGACCAAAAGACTAAGAGGTTTTAGAGTTTGGACTTCGTCCTGTATGAGTTTGGAATTTGACTAGGGCTTACATAAAGATGAAAGTAGATATAGGATTGAGCTTTTATAGTCTGAAGACTTAACTAGGACTTACATGGAGATGCAAACTAGACCTAGGGTATGAATTAGGCTTTTATCTAACACTTGAGTAGGGCTTACATGGAGATTAAAACTAGACCTAGGGTATGAATTGGGCCTAAATGGACCTAAGCTTTTGATTGGACTGGGAGACGCACATGGGCTTGACTCTGGATTGGACTGGATTAGACTTAGATTTGGTCTAAGATGGATTCGGATGTTAGTGGGCCTAATATGAATGCATAGACTTTAATGGGCCTAATATGAATGTATGTGAACTATAATGCACACGGGCTTCAGATGGATGCATGTGGATTGGGTTGGATTAAGTGGATCGAATGGATTGGATTAAATTAAGATGTTTGGACTGGGCTTATAATTTTCGAAATTTGTTTTTGAAAGAGACTCCCTTTGTTTTTATCTTTTATTGGAAAAGATGATGGATGATAAAGGATAGATTAATTTTTTAAAAGACTTTTTTTTGTACGTGTGGTAGGATGATGATAAGTAAATATTTTCGAAAAAGATGGAATAGAAGAGAGTGTAAGATTGATTTTGAAAAAGGTAAGTTTTTGAAATAGATAAAATATGATAGGATAGATGTGTTGGGAGAGATAAGTTAGATAGAAGGGATAAGATGGAATGACACGCATGACGACTCGAACGCTATCATGATCACTTATCTAGATATACTTTTTAGGATAGACTCAACCTTAGATGATATGTATGAAAAGATTAATTATTATCTTTGAATTAGGTGAGTTTTGTTTGAAAAAATAAACTAATTGTGATCATGAACGATGTTGCGAAGATAGATCGAAAACCGGCAAATAAAACGACGAAAACGAACTATGGAAAAGCTGGGAAGCTTGCACCACATGTCATGGTTGGGTAAGTTTGTTATGACTAAGATCTAACACTATCGTTCGGGAAGCTTTTTGGAGGGACAAAGCGCAAATCCCCGGTGGTGGTCTCACGTATAAAACATGTGCTAATGAGGCAATGACGATTGACCTTATAGTGGCCTAGAGAAATTGCTATGCATATGCAAAACTAAAATGTATTCAAAGGCATAAAACAAGTATGAATCATATTTTTCGAGTTTCATCTACTCATCAAAAATTGACTTTAAAATCATCCCGAGTGAATTCGCCAAATTGTAGGCGTATTTTTATTGCCTACGAGGGAGTAACGCGTATTTGATTACCTCATTGTAAGGGTTTTATTGAAAAATGTTTTGAAGTTGCCAACAAGTCTTTAAAGAAAGACTCATAAACCTGATTGGATATTGGGAAATCATAGGGAAAACTTAGGACTTATCCAACGTAGATTTCCCTGTCATGACTCCATAAATGGTCAATAAACAAAAAATTGAGTTTGGGGTGAGGGTACAAATATGATCAGGAATCAAATTCGCCCATTGATGATCTCTACTTAATAACGATTCATGTTAATATGTTAATGCAATGTAAAAATTAATCTATGTTAGTTCATTAAACACACAAAAGACTTATTTTTGGTGACAATTTATTATGCAATCAAATTACAGGGAACATAATTCAATTGTCCAAATTATACGACTTTAGCGTTGGAACATTTATTTAGGTCTTTGATTAACAATAATATACATGCGAGGTGATAAAAGCATTAAACATACAATCATGTATATGAGTATGAATAATAATGAAAACAAATAAAATGACAAGGTTAGAGAAGAATATACAAAATAGCGTTAATTCCTTTAAGATCTACATTCTAACAAGTAAATTGTTAGTAAAAAAGAATTAATTTGGAATTGACGCTAAGGAATTATACCTTTATCGCCTAAGTTTTGTATAACAAACTGCATCTGGAGCAATCTTGAAGCTTGAAATATGAAATCTGAAGGTATGATTGTGTTTGAATGTGTTTAAGTGTAGAAGTACGCTGGTAAGTGTTGAAATCGAGGTATCAAAGCGTAGGAAAGCATTGAAAGTTGTTCGAAGAAACGTTATAGGCAAAGGAAACCGAAAACGATGTGTAGCGGATAAGCCAAGACCGTGCGTTAGGCACACGAAGCATGCGCTCCGCGCACGACCATGTGCGGCACGCACAGGTTGCGTGCCTGGCGCACGGTGTGTGCGTCCAGCACACTCGTTTTTTTATCGTTTGAAGATTCTTTTTGATTTTTAATGAAACTTTTCATTTGAAATCCAAAATCAACTATCTTTAGGAATAAAAATCTGATTTTCGAAATATTCTTTAAAATTAGTTATCGAGAATAATTAATGTTAAAATATTAAAAATACAATTAATTATCTGGATTAATTAATTAGGCCTGCTCTTCATTTGGATTGGATCAATTAGGATGACGGTATATTTCATCATTGGGTACTCAATTGGGAGATACGATTTTATGTCTACAATAACAAAGTAATTTGATTTTTTTTTTTTTTTTACCCAAAGTCTAACCCTGGTTAAGCTATTTTTGTCTCTTATTGACTCTCAAAGGCCTGTACACTGATGAACAGTTCGCCATTTAGCGTGATTTGTAGAAAACAAACTTATTGTCCATATCTTTCATTTTTTTAACTTTCAGAGTTTGTTTAGTTATTTATACTGCTGCATCTCTATTATATATGGGAACTCTTGAGGACTTTAGTGTCCACTTGAGTTCCCTAAAATACCCTTTATGTTTTTATTCTTTAGGATAACTTATGAGGGCAAAAAGTCATAGAACTTTTTTTAAATAAAAACTCTAATGTAACTATCAGATTTTCCCCCAAAAAAAACTACCAAATTTTTTTTAGTTAAAGTAACTTCCATATTTTTTGAAAACAAAAGAAACATGTTCAATATTACTGCGATGTTCGCGCACGCATCGCGTGCAAAAAATACTAGTAGTAATCTACTTCTACTAAGAAGCAACAACCATTCCACTTCCTCCTCTTCCCGGCCACCTCCACCTCCACCTCCACCTCCACCTCCTTAATTCTCACACATATATCTAGTTATCTACTTCCGTTTCTTCTCCTCTGAACTCACACAACCATTCTTTCGCTCTCTTTCTCCTCAAAACAAGCAAAAGAGCAGAGGAATAGAGAGAACACCAAAAAACACATCTCTCTCTCCAAATTTATCCAATAAACACAACTCAACAACAATGAACCAAACTCATCAAGAAACCTCTTCTTCATCCTTTTCTACAATCCCAGCCTACTTACGAGCCCTCACTCAAACCCCAAAACGTCTAGCTCGCCGAGCCATTTCTGTCTCCACCCCTTTCGAAGAGCTTAGCCAGTTCAAATCCCGGTCCGGACCCGACATGCGACGATCCCTTCGTTGGTACGACCTTGTGGGACTCGGCATCGGCGGTATGGTCGGCGCTGGCGTCTTCGTCACCGCTGGCAAAGCCTCTCGCTCCTACGCTGGTCCCGCCGTTGTTCTCTCCTACGCCATTGCCGGCTTCTGCGCTCTCCTCTCCGCCTTCTGCTACACCGAGTTTGCTGTCGATATCCCCCTCGCGGGCGGCGCCTTCACGTATCTCCGCGTTACCTTTGGTATATACTTGATATCTCTATCTTCTCTTTCTTCCTTTTCCTATTTCTCTCTAGTCTCGTGTGGCCATATAAAAGTCAGTCGTTTATTTGATATATTAAAACAGGGGAGTTTGCTGCATTTCTTACTGGAGCGAATTTAGTGTTGGATTATGTTCTATCAAATGCAGCCGTTGCTAGAAGCTTCACCGCCTACTTGGGAACTGCAATCGGCGTATCCACCTCTAAGTGGAGGTTCACGGTCTCTCTCCTACCTAGAGGCTTCAATGAAATTGACGTCATTGCCGTCCTCGTCATTCTCATCATTACTCTCATCATCTGTTACAGGTATATTTCCCTCTATAAGATCGAGGGCTATCCGATTCATCTCTGACTCTACGAATACTACATAGCCATGATTACATATTTAACTTTTACGACTATGTGAATGTCAATTAGTTTAGTTTTAAAAGGTTGTACTCAAGAGACCCAAGATCAAATCCCGTAAAACACTACTTAATTTACAAATTTGGTACATCTGGGAGATGAATCGGAAGTTTCTCAACAAGATCTTTGTTTTCTTATGGTAATTACATTAATTAATTTCCTTTTTGTTACAGTACGAGGGAGAGTTCAGCAGTAAACATGGTGCTCACAGCATTACATTTATTGTTCATTGCATTCATAGTTGTAATGGGATTCATCAAAGGAGATGTGAAGAACTTTACAAATCCGGAGAATCCGAATCACCCGGGTGGGTTTTTTCCCAACGGGTTGACCGGAGTTTTCAATGGAGCAGCCTTGGTTTACTTGAGTTACATTGGATACGACGCCGTTTCAACCATGGCAGAGGAGGTTCATAACCCGGTCAAAAATATTCCTATCGGAGTTTCGGGTTCCGTTATTCTCGTCACGTTTCTGTACTGCTTGATGTCTACTTCAATGTCCATGCTCCTTCCATACGACGCCGTACGTCTCCCAATCAATTCAATTTTAAGTACTTGTACTACAACTCAAAATCATTTTTTTTGGGCCCTATATACTTCTAACTTTTAACTTCAATCCAAAATTATGCTCATCCACTATTTTAAGGATCTATTTAAATGATTTCAAGTACTCCAAATGTTTTTCTGTCAAAACATATTTTTGTAAAAATCTAGTTCCACAAATGAGTTGCTGTGTTATTGCAAAGAGTAAAATAAAACAGATTGGCAAATGGTCATTAAGAGTTTGTTTATCTGTCAACTCAACCTCAAACTCCAGACTCGTCAGTTTTCTCCAAATTTATCTACTTTTTTTAAATCTTTTGATTCATTCTAGTTTTACAATTTATCTCTCCCATTTTTTCGAGACTCACTCTATATTATTTTCACATTACTTTATTAAATCTATTTTCCTCTTTGGATAAGTATTCAAGATAGTCTTAATTTTGAAGACTCATATCAAAACTCATCCACTCTTCAAACTATATTAAAACAAGTCTAGTAGGAGTTTTGACTATTGAGAGAGTTTGAAGAAAAAATTTAATCCTAAAACAGAATAGGGATAAACGCACCCTAAAACTTCAATAATGTGGTGCATTGGTTTTAAGGTGCGCACATGAATGTCATGATGCATTATAGCATAACATAAGATACTGAGATTTTTGTGTCAGAGCAACTTTTTAAAACCCCATAGTAACTTTTTTTTGTTGATGTTTTTTTTCCATGTTCGCTAACATACGTTATACTTTTTTTTAGATGATTTGATTTGACATTTGACATTATTTACATATTTAACTTTGACTATCTTTTGTGATTTGTACTCAAGGAAAAATATAGTAGTTCGTCTCACTGTATATTTTCCAAATATTAATTTTTTGTAATTTTTACTTATTGATAATTAAAGATCTAAAAGTTCAAAATAGAGCATTGACAAGTGTGTTCAAAGGAAACGGGTTAACTACAAAAGATAGAGGAAGTATTATTTGTTTAAATTATATATTATTAAAAATTTGATATTTTTAATGTATAAACTGGGACAAATCATACAAGATTTTACATGATTATCTTTTTACTTATATGAAGTATATTAAAAAAATATATATAAGCTTAACGATCAATGTTAAATATATATTTTTTATTGGATAAATATTAGAATTTATATGAAATTATGTAAATTGGTGTTATTGCTGCTTAGTTATTATTTAATACTCCATCCATTTATTTTTAATCTACACACTTTCCTTCTTGATCTGTTTCTTTTTAATTCACACACTGTTGCTTTTTCTAATGTTGGTAACATATCCCATCCACTTTATCATCTTTTTCCACCTATGTTATTCCCTTTTTAATATTTTAACCTATTTTTTTAGTTTGTCTCTATCACTTTTTAGTTTCTCTTTCATATTTTTGGACTTTTGCTTTGCTTCTCCCTCAACAAAGGGGAGTGAGTAAATAAAAAACAAGCGGAGTATATCACTTTTTAACTTCAAGCCATGTAGTTCCTCCGTTCTGAATTAAATGCAACAAATACACTTATACGCATGTCGAAATATTATTTTGACCACAAATATCTATAATTATATATAAGTAAAAATTAAAAAAACTATATTTTATTAAAGTACGTCACGAAACGAATCTAACAAGATCCCACTTGACTATGTTTTTCGTTATGTATAGCTCCCAAATTTTATTCAAAGTGAAAAATGTAAATAGTGAAAAGTGGATTTATTGCATTTAATTCGGAATGGAGGAAGTATGAATTTTTCTTTTTGATGTGACAACATATAACTTTCTCGTTTTTCGAAATTAGTTTTTGGGTTGTATTTTTTTCCTCAAATTTTATGAAGTTGGCATTTCTTGCTGTACTTCAAATCTTTTTTATTTCTTTTATGATTGCTTTTTATTACTTTTGGATGCTCAACCGTAAATGGTTTTGCCACTTTGCGTGTACACAAGAAATTTATAAATGTATGGTTTATAAAATGCAGACAGAACTTTTGAGATCGGAATTTGTAATTTTTTAATAACTTGTGTAGCAGGAGTGCAAATTTTTTTTTTCTGTGTGGTAACGATAGTTATATTTTTAATTTGAAATGTTATCAAAACAAAACAGTTACTGAACTGGATGTAGATGGGTCAAACCATTCCCACAGACTACAGAGATGCATGCGTATATGTGATATGGATATTAGGAGAAACGTATTGGGAATTTATTGTATTATGCCTTTTTCTTTTTGAAAAAAAAAATTAATAATAATGCACTATTTGCAAATATTCGATGAAAACTTAGGCTAATCTCAAACAAAAAATAATATTTTTTATAAAAAAAATGTATTTTGTTAGGTCAATGGTGATATAGTAATATTTAAAATTTGTTTTGAATACTTTTCATTGGGGATGGTGCAGATAGACCCAGAGGCACCATTTACAGGAGCATTCAAGGCAGAAAAAGGATGGGAATGGGTGTCGAAGGTGATAGGGGGTGGGGCCAGTTTTGGGATATTAACATCTTTAATGGTGGCGATGTTGGGTCAGGCACGTTACATGTGTGTGATCGGACGGTCCAACGTTGTTCCAGCTTGGTTCGCTAGGGTCCATCCTAAGACATCTACACCCGTCAACGCTTCCGCTTTTCTCGGTAACGTTGCTTTCTTCTCCTTTTCCCTCCTCTCATCCTGTCTCTTTCTCTTTATTACTAGTACTAGTTATTTCTCTCTCCTCTCTTTCCTCCCTATCGTCGCCGTACCTACTACTACTTATTACTACTATATCTTTCATTCTTCATCCGTCCAAGTTTAATTTTCTAATCCAATCCGTTATTAATGTACGTAGTCTCTGGATTTTTAATTGTTTGCTTCATTTGCATTTGAATGATATTCACACTTCAAGACGAATTAGAGGGTGGGTAAACACTTGATCTACTTGCAAGGGTTAGTGGGGACTAAAAATATAATTTGTATTTTTAAAGGGGGCTAAATATAAAATTAAGCTATTTTATTTTAAAAAATTTATATTTTCAACCTTAATTTTTAGGAAAATTCAATAGTTGACCTGGGCCGTGGCTCCCACCGGCCCCCGTGATGTTCCGCCACTGTCTACTTGATTTTCTTACTTTGTTTAATGAGGAGAGAAAGTATGGGTTTATTATATTTTAAAAGAGATAAAAGGACATAGGAGAGAGATGATGATTAAATTATTGTATATGTTTCGTCAAATGAGGAATAAAGCATAGTGAGTAGAAGTTTAGATACGGATGGAAAGAAAAAGTGAGTAGAACTTTAAGAAATGGAGGGAGTACAACTTTATCGTTAATATGTTCTACTCCCTCCGTTTCTTTTTAATCTACACTTTCCTTTTTGGTCTGTTTCTTTTTCATCTACACACTATTGTTTTTTCTATTTTTGGTAACATGTCACATCTACTTTATCATCTTTTTCCACCAATGTCATCCACTTTTTAATAATTTAACCCACCTTTTAGTTTATCTCTCTCATTTTTCAATTTCTCTTTCCACCTTTTCAGTTTCTCTCTCATACTTTTGCACTTTCTCCTTGGTTTTTCCCAAAGTGGAGTGAGTAAATTAAAATGAAACGGAGGGAGTATATATATACTCCCTCCGTTTCTTTTTAATCTACACACTTTCCTTTTTGGTCCGTTTCATTTTAATCTACACACTGTTGCTTTTTCTATTTTTGGTAACATGTCACATCTACTTTCTCCTCTTTTTCCACCCATGTCATCCACTTTTTAATATTTTAATCCACTTTTTAATTTCTCTCACTTTTCAATTTCTCTTTTCACCTTTTCAGTTTCTCTCTCATACTTTTGCACTTTCTCCTTGGTTTTCCCCAAAGTGGAGTGAATAAATTAAAATGAAACGGAGGAAGTATATATATATATATATATATATATATATATATATATATATATATATATATATATATAATTGATGTATAAAAATTATGCGTCACAAGGAATCTGAAAAAATGCACATGATGTTTCTTCTGTTGTATGTGAATTTGGAGTTGAAATTATAAAATTTTTACTTTAAAACAAATAGTTTGGCTTCCACACTTGCATACGTTGAAGTTTGATTATTACTATTCTTAATCATATAACAATTTAAATTATGACAAAACAATATTTTAATTACTTTGTACACTGAAACAAATAAATTGTTTTTTTATAAATATTAAATTAAAAAATATGGTCAAAATTAAATAATAAATAGTGTAAAAATTTAAACAATGGTAATTCTAATGAAACAAAGGATGCGTTTTGCTTGGAGTTTAGGTTTGATCTGCCCACCGATTAGTAAAAAAATAGGGGTTGTTATTCATGGGTTTTGTTGTTTCTGCCAAGTTAGGCCGTTTCGGTTGTGTAAGCCAATTCCCTCTCTTTCAGAAATAATTACAATTGATTGTATAACAGAATAATAAATCATTTAAAATACTACAATTGATTGTACTACTTTTGGTCTTTTTCTATTTCAACAATAGGTTTGGTCACGGTTTAAGCATAAATTTACCCTATAATTTACTACAGTAGGAGAGAGAAATGAACAATTAATAGAGTTAAATTATCCTTTTAATTATAAAAGGTGGGTTGGAATAATCAATGATGGTTTTAGTAAGATAAAGTAAGGATAATACTGTCAACTAAAATTGTTTTTTATACGACAAGTGGAATTGTTGCAATAGATGTAAAATTACTCAAAGGGACAATTATTGCAATAGAATAAGAACGAAGGAAATATAACATAATAATAAATCACTTAAAATACTACAATTGATTCATACCAATTGCTTCATATAAGCCACCTATATAAGTTATTCTGCCTATTTGAGACATCACCTAACAGAGATCCGAAATATAATTTTATGGATAACGCAATTACGAAGTTCATACATACGCTTGGCCGACACCGCAGTCTTACAGACTAATTCATTTGATGAATTATTAGAGAACACAATGATTTGCTGGAATAATAGTCTTTGAAAAAAGTTTATAGCAGCACGAGTGGAACACATACATTAAGGCAAAAGTGTCAATTGGAATTGGCATTCGTTATATATAAAACATACTACTATTTTATAATTTGCTGGAGTAGTTACAAGCTAAATGACTTAAATGCAAAGCAATTTGTTGTCTTTATCTATTCAGAATCAATAATTTTAAAATTTATACAATACATTTGGGGTCAAATCGAATTTATCCAATACATGTGGGACAAATTGGGTTGGATCATCTCGGCATTTGGGTCAATTAAGTTCGGTTTAATTCGGATACCGGGTCAATCGGGTAAAGTTAATTTTCGTTCGGTTGAGTTTATTTTAGGTTGAGTTTCGGATGTGAATCGGTCTAGGTTCATGTCATTTAGCTCAAGTCTTTGGGTTCAGGTCAACATTACTAGGTTTAGGTAGCATTGATGTTAAAGTTATGCAAATAGTATCTCAAAACTTGTCATCAAATTTTGTGCTTTTTTGTTTGCATGTAGGAATTAGTATTTCCTAGGAAGACTCCCCCGTTTCATTTTGATTGTTACACTTTTATATTTTATACTATTCACAAATTTCACTTTGACCATCCTTTGTGATTTATACGCGGATGAAAATATAGTCATGTGGGATCTTGTTAGAGTCATCATAACATGTATTTTATTAATATTATTGAGAAATAAAGGGAACAGAAAGATTATAGAGTGAAATATAGCAGAGAAGTGATTGCTTTTCTTCCATTGTTGTGTATTGCTACTTATGGCAAGAGCCATATTTATACTACAAGAAACATACAAGAGTCAATACATGTACATTACCCTAGTATATAGGTTTAGAAAAATTAGCCATGCATTAAATACATAGTATTCACCTTTTGACTTCACAACACTCCCTCTTGAATGCCCATATTTAATAGGATATTAGTTGTCTCCTTAACAACCTTGTTAGGAAAAAAACCCTGTGGGAAAAATCCATAACTAGGGAAAAGTACACTATTATGTATCCTTATATGTTTAGAATTAACTGCTTCATTAAAAACCTTGCCAGAAAAGCCCAGTGGGATAAAAACCTGATCGAAGGGAAAAAGAGTGCAATGCATATAATACTCCCCCTGAATTTAGCATACATTACGAAGATGACGCATTCCAATTTTTCGGACTAATTCTTTAAAATTTTTCGCCGGAAGGGATTTGGTGAGTAAATCTGCAAGATTCTCACATGATTGGATTTGTTGGATGTTTATCGTCCCTTCAATTTGGAGGTCATGAGTGAAGAAGAGTTTTGGTGATAAATGTTTAGTTCTATCTCCTTTGATGAACCCTTCACTTACTTGGGTGATACATGCAATATTGTCTTCGTAGATGATAGTTGGATTTGTTGTTATTGTTTCCATCCCACATTCTTCTTGAATATTCTTAATCATTGACCTTAGCCATACACATTCCCTTTGAGCTTCATAAGGAGCAATTAATTCCGCATGATTTGATGATGTGGCCAACAAAGTCTCGCTTCGTGGATTTCCAAGATATTGCAGTACCTCCATAAGTGAATAGATACCCGGAATGAGACTTAGCCTTTTGTGAGTCCGATAGGTATCCAAAGATTCGCATATCCAATGAGTGACGCATTTGGTCTCAATTGGTAGAATAATCCAAGATCTTGTGTTCCTCGAAGGTAGCATAACAAGTGTCCGATTCCATTCCAATGTCTCTTCGTTGGTGCATTCCAAGTTTCATTTCCTTAGGTTGTGGTAAAAGTTGTTTGATTGATCATGGAAAGGAAAACATCATATGAGAAGTTCTACTTATCTAGTCCCCTATAGGTAAATAACTTCCTCCTTTATGTGGAAGTAGAACTTAATAAAAAATACAATTTCCTACATTTTTATCAACCAAACAACTTTACCTTATCTTACCTCTTATAAATCTTTATATCAACCAAACAACTCTTTTTATATATACTAATGTTGATTAAAATTAATTTTTTTAAGGAACTTTAATACGTAGTTAGAATTAGATTATTTTGAAAGGGCAAGAACCCTTTTTGTTCTTCTAAAAGACTCGTCCTTGCCAAATTGTTGACATCAGCGCAATGTTATAGAAGTATAGAACTAAATAGGCCCTGTGATATGTCACAGGTGAAATTTTTAAGTGATTAGAGGATGGATGATGGTATAATTGTTGTCTTGATTAATTTATGAGGGTAGCTGAAATGTGTCATGATGTGGGAAATGTTGTCATAATAGTTTTTGATACCTGATATTTATAAGAGTACACGAGAGACAAGCTTACGTGTTGTTTTCTGGACTATGTGAGTAAGATATGGATGATTTATCATTAGAAGTGGTTTATATAGTTCTAGTATAAGCCGCAAGGAAACGACATGTGGGTCAGCCTCTTATGATCGATTTTATTGTCTTGTATAATTGTCGGCCATGTTATAATAAGTTGATGATATATTTGGGATTGCAAAATAAAACTTTTACACAATTTAAAATTGGGTCTTTTTACTTGGTTGTTGATGATGTATATTTTGTTAGTGATCACACCCGAGTTTAGCATCATTATGGAAAGTTAGAAAAAAGCTCTTATCAAATAATCGAAAGTAAGCAAAAGCGTACTCGAACTTGTATACTTGTGTTTAAGTGTAAAATTCAACTATTTAATACTCTCTGTTTTTTTTGGTCTATTTGTTTTGATTGTGCTTATTTGTCAATATACTTTTTAACCTTAAATACCTTTCATTATATATTAGTGAAAATTATAACTATTGAATATTAATAATATATTCATCATGAACCAAACAAGCACTCCGCAAGGACTTCTATTTATCCTTATATATTTTGAAAAGTTTAAGAGATTCTATCTAATCAGTAAATAGAGTCAAGATTTCAAATGAGTAAGCTCAAAGAAATACACAAGGACTATTTTTTATCTAGAATAAAGTGTCTTTGTTGATGTTAATTAATAGAGAATCCAATATATAAGCACATGTGATGCAATGAACTTAGACTATGAAACTTGAGTTTAATTAGTAGTTTTCTTCGATTATATCAGTGGAAAAAATAAAACGAATGTAAACTTATCAAATAATCCGAAGTGAAAAATTAAACTATATTTTTTTTATTAAGTTATCATATATTTTTAATTATATTTATGGAATGCTCTTATATGATTCAGACAGTCTCTTCTATAGAGTTTGGATCTTCCTTTATATTTTAAAGTTTATTATTGGTAAAAACTATAAAAAGGTGATATTTAAAAGCATTGAGATTGATTTTGCAAGACTTGAAATCCCGATGTATATTATAAATAAGATCCAACCTTGTGAAGGCGACCTCTAAGAAGCTAATGTTGCAACTAGACCTGGGCATGGACCGGGTCGGGCCCGATCACGGGCTCGGCCCAAGGGCTTGGGGAAATGGCGGCCCGGGCCGGGCCCGAGCCCGTGAGTGGCGGGTCGTGCCTGGAATTTTCAAATTTTGTCCACGGCCCGGTCAGGCCTGCGGGCCGGGTTCGTGCCTCCTGCAGGCCTGACGCGTGTTTTATGTTGTTTTTTTGGATTCTTGGCAGTTTTAGGCTAAAAAACAAAGGAAAGGGGCGTTCGGCCCGCGGGCCATATAGGCGGGCTTGTGCCGGTGTAGGCCTGAAATAAAATTTATTGTCCATGACAGGCCCACAGCCCACGTAGCGGACAACGGGCCGGGTCGGCCCGCGCGTGCGCCGCCCGGCCCATGCCCACCTCTAGTTGCAACTAATAAGAGGTGGAGAAAGTACAATATTGTTTTATTGATCTTTATTAATATACTAGTTTTGAATCCCGTGCGTTCCACGGTTTGTTGTTTATTTTATTTTTTTTGCAATTTTTTTTGTTAATATTATTGTTGATTTTGTGTTGTTTATTTTATTTTTTCGCAAATTCTTTTTTAATATTATTGTGATTTGTGTTGATGTGAAATGAGATGATTCAACACCATTGTATTTATATACTTCCTCTGTTCTTTTTCTATTACAACAATTACCGCTTTGAGTATTTTCGTCTTTTGGAACCATTCCACTTTTGGTAAAAAAAACAACTACAGTTGACAATATTTCCTTTACTTATGTTAATAAAACCATCATTAATTACCCAAATTGCCTCCTAAAGTTGCGTTTACTTTATTAAGGATTAATTTATCCCCACCCTAGTTAAGTTCATGGAGAAAAGAATAAGATATGACATATAGATATATAGAAAAATAATAATAATTATATATACGATAAATATTCTAGGAATAAAATAATTAGTCAATTGCATAATACCTGTGCAATCTGATGACAAACTTTCATTTGATTTTTCATGTAATGCCATCATGGAATGCTATAGGTTCAAAACTATAGATATGAATTTTTTATCTTTATATAACTCTATTTTTAAAATATGATTTTGAAAGACATAATTACTATTATCACATATAATAAGCTATTTTTATAGTTATTTTTATATGTATTTAAAATAAAGAATAAATAATAGGTTATTGTTCATCTAAATAATATATTTTCATAAGTTGTAAAACTATATTGTATATTAATTTTATTTCGAAGCATATTTCGAGCACTCTCCGATGGTAAAAATATGTATTTAAAATAAAGAATATATAATATGTTATTGTTTATCTAATTTAATATATTTTCATGACTTGTAAAACTATATTGTAACTCTTTATATGTATTTAAGTCTATATAGAACTTTATTTTTTACAAAAATAAAAATAAAATTGATGACGTAGCAATCCTATGGTATGCTCTGTGGCTTGAAATCTTGATGAGCTCTCTAAGCTTCAAAATCATACTTTTTAAAATCAAAATCATACTTTTAAAAATTGAGTTATATAAAGAAAAAAAAAATACATACGAGATAGTTTTGAACCTATAGCATACCATGATGACATTACATGAAGAATCAAATGAAAGTTTGCCAACAACATTGCAGAGGCATTATAAAATTTATATATCACAATAACAAATCTAGAAATTAAAGTATAATGACAAATACTTTCTTTGTCTTTTTCTAGTGCAACAATGGGTTTGGGATAAGAAAATTCTTAATAAAGTAAACGCAACTTTATGAGGCAATTTCGGTAATTAATGATGGTTTTATTAACACAAAGTAAAGCGATGATGTCAACTATAACCTCAAATAGTCAAGAAATGCGATCCTTGATTTCCAAATAGTTTTAGTAGAATTAAGTTTATGGAGAAAATAATAAGATCTGACATATAGATATATGGAAAAAAACATAAATGATTATGGATACAATAAATATTCTAGGAATAAAATAATTAGTCAATTGCATAATACCTCCGCAATCTCGATGATAAACTTTCATTTGATTCTTCATGTAATGCCATCATGGAATGCTATAGGTTTAAAACTATAGATATAATTTTTTTTATCTTTATATAACTCAATTTTTAAAAGTATGATTTTGAAATATATAATTACTATTGTCACCTATAATACGCTATTTTTATAGTTATTTTTATATGTATTTAAAATAAAGAATAAATAATACGTTATTGTTCATCTAAATAAAAATATTTTCATAAGTTGTAAAACTATATTGTATATGGATCTTATTTCGAAGCATATTTCGAGCACTCTCCGATGCTAAAAAAATTATACTATTGCGAATTGTGTAGCAAAAGTTATATTCAATTTACATAGTATAATAATTTAGGTTGTTTATTTAAAATTAGACTGAAATCTTCACTTATCCAAAACACCTTATATGTATTTATATCTATGTTGAACACTATTTTATTTAAAAAGATTAAAAATTAAAAAAGAATGACATGGTATGCTTAGGTGGAGCTCTTTATAATATTCTAAGGTTGTTTTATTTAAATCAAACTCCAAATTTTACATAATCCAAAACTCTAATATATATGTAACTTTATCGCTATAGATTATAATTTTTGTTATATCAACAAAGTTTCCTTAATAAATTTTGTTGCAATCCTATATTGTTTTGGTTTAGTTGAGTAAGGTTGAGGTTTTGAAAGATTATATGTTTAATCCTGTAAATTGGACCTATAATCAAATGTTGTAATCACTTATAATACACTATACTTAATACATATAGCTATTATTATATTTATCTAAAAGAAAGACTAAATTATGTCTTACAATTCATCTAATTTAATATATTTTCATGAGTTGTAAAACGATATTGAAAAGGGTCTTATTTTGAAGCATATTTGAAGCACTCTCTAATGGTAAAAAAAATAATATGTTTAATCCTGTAAATTGGACCTATAATCAAATGTTATAATCACATATAGTAAACTATACTTAATACGTATAGCTATTATTATATTTATCTAAAAGAAAGACTAAATAATGTCTTACAATTCATCTAAATTAATATATTTTTTATGAGTTGTAAAACTATATTGTAAATGGATCTTATCTTGAAGCATATTTCAAGCACTCTTCAATGGTAAAAAAATTATAATGTTTTGAATTAGGTAGCAAAAGTTAAATTCAATTTACAAAATATAATAACTTAGGTTGTTTATTCAAAAGAAAACTCTAATTTCCCCCTATCCAAAACTCTTTTATGTATTTAAATATATATGTAGAATTCTATGTTTTTTTCACATAGTTAAAATAAAAACTAATGACATGATAATCCTGAGTGGCGCTCTCTATTTCATAATTTGTAGAACTATATAGTAAATGAATCTTATTTCAAAGCATATTTCGAGCACTATCCAATGGTACAAAAATTATAATATTCTAAAATTAGGTAACAAAAGTTATACACAATTTACATAATATAATAATTTAGGTTGTTCATTCAAATGAAACTCTAATTTTCGTTATCCAAGACTCCCTATATGTATTTAACTCTATGTAGAACTCTATTTTTTAAAAATAAAAATAAAAATTGATGACATGGCAATCCTACGTGGCACTCTATATTTCATAAGTTGTAGAACTATATTGTAAATGAATTTTATTTCGGAGCATTTTTAGCACTATCTAATGCTACAAAAATTATAATATTCTGAATTGGGTAGCAAAAGTTATACACAATTTACATAATATAATAATTTAGGTTGTTCATTCAAAATAAAACTCTAATTTCCACTTATCCAAGACTCCTTATATGTATTTATATCTATGTGGTGCTCTATATTTCATAAGTTGTAGAACTATATTGTAAATGAATCTTATTTCAGAGCATTTTTTCAGAGCACTATCAATGGTACAAAAATTATAATATTCCGAATTACGTAGCAAAATTTATACACAATTTACATAATATAAAAATTTAGGTTGTTCATTCAAAACCAAACACTAATTTTCGTTTATCCAAAACTCCTTATATGTATTTAAATCTATGTAGAACTCTATTTTTATAAAAATAAAAATAAAAATTGGTGACGTGGCAATCCTACGTGGCGCGGCTCTATCTTCTCGAAATCTTGAGGAGCCTCCCTTACGCTCCCGAAAAGTTCCTCACTTTATATATATATATTGATTGATTATGGGTAGGAATGGGGTAGGTCGACGACACATCACACATGATTTGCTATTGGCCGTGACATCGGGTTATAGCGAGGAAGTGCTCTCTTGGTGTAAAGCTTAAGGATCAAATTTAGAAATAAAGATGCTTTCGGATCTACAAAAATCATGGCTTTATGAGATCTCAAGGGACTCGAGGCAAAAATTTTATTTAATAAATTGATGAACACGTTAACATGTTTTCCGTTGTTCCAAGTTTGTTTAATCTTGTACATTTCACTGTTTAACAACCACCAGCAAGGACAGTGAATATGGCAAAATCTAGTCAATAATTTAAGAAGGCTAAAGAATTCTTAATAGAAGGAAGGAAACATGCTTAATAATTTATCTACATGTATGAGTCACTTTATACATTACTGATTGCTCATTGACTCAAATTACATGAAAGAAATCATAGTTTTTCAGCAATATAGTAGTTAAACATTATATGTTGAATCTAGTGTTATGCATTTGGCGAAGCCTATATTACTCACACTCAGGTATGATGATGATGATCCGATATACGTACTTAGGGTAAAATGGACAATCCAAATGACAAAGAGGGAAGTTTATTGATTTTTGTTTGTGGGACTTTCCATGTTCCAATCTCCATGTTTGAAAATATACGAGATATGTAGTAAAAGGTCTTGTGTTCCTGATTAAAGACTAGATACTAGGGAAAAGCTAAGCTAGAGTTCTGATTCAGAGGGCTAGTCATTGCTGGAAAGGTTTAGTTTGTGATTCCAGTAAAGTTAGAATTTTGTAGCTACTTTTTTTAGTTACTATATATGTTGCTTGAGAACGCCGGCTTTCTTAGAATAAGCATTGTTCTTACACATTTATCCTTTTGATCTGTACCATTAGTTAATGTGAAAGTGATGCTTTGATTGCAATTTGCAAGATGCTCTTGGTGATCTTCCTTTTTGAAAGATCCTTGAGTGGAAGGGCTGTTTAAGTGGAATAATCTATCACCTTGATAAGTTCTCAAGTGCTCTATTTTTACAAGTCATGCTGATTGGTGGATGTTTAATGGAGGCAAAAGCTTCCCTTTTTTTTTTTCCGGAAGCATAAATATACAGGATTACTTGGACTTCTTTAATGAACTTTTAGTACCAAATCTTGTGATCTATACCAAGACGTACTTGGCCTAGATAAGGTATATTGCTCACGACTTTAAGGTCACGGGATAAGAAATCAATCCTATTTCACGCTCTTAGGGTTTGTGGACCCCCTCGAGTCTTAAAAGGGCTTGACGTTGAATCTGGTTGATTTGTAAAAAATTGCCGCTTCAAACTTTCAATTGGTCTTTAACGTTACCATATTAAATCATGTAATAAGGATCAGACGCCCTTAATGTTTGTTTCCTTTCCCTTTTGCAGGAATTTTGACGGCAGCCATTGCGCTGTTCACTGATCTTGATATTCTCCTCAACCTAGTATCAATTGGGACGCTCTTTGTCTTTTACATGGTGGCCAATGCTGTAGTTTATCGGCGTTATGTAGCCGTAGGAACGAGTCCATGGCCTACATTGTCGTTCCTCTGCTCATTCTCTGTCACCTCGGTTCTTTTTACACTAATCTGGCATTTTTGTACCATCTGGTAAACTTCAAGGTGTAATGCTTGGTGTATGTGCCATCATCGCTATCATTTTCTTGCGATTATTCCAGTGCCTCGTTCCTCAGGCACGAAACCGGAGTTTTGGGGAGTTCCTTTGATGCCATGGCTACCATCGATGTCTATATTCCTCAACATTTTCTTGTTGGGTTCTCTAGATGGAGCGTCGTACATTCGATTTGGAATTTTCTCTGTTCTTTCTGTTATTGTATATGTATTGTATAGTGTCCATGCTAGCTTTGATGCAGAAAGAAACGGCTCTTTGAGCCCAAAAATGGGATGATGGTTTTAAAGCATCAAGCGATAAGTGGGGTACGAGCTCCTATATAGCAGTCATTAAAATTTAGTCCTAGCTAGTATAAAGACTTTTTTCGTGCTTCCCTTATCTTCCTATTCACAATTGTCTTTGACAGTTTTATAAGCTGACCCTCCTGTACAAGTCAAGAAATATAAAGTAGAGGGAATTTTCCAAAAAGAAAAAAAGTGGATTGAAAAGATTGGTCCTCAGGAAAATAGTTCTTACTATGCTTCTTCCCTTTCTTTTTTACAGGTTACCAAATTTTAACAATGACTATTCTAGTGTATGTTAATAAAAGTAACAAGAATTTCAATGATGAATTTAAGGATTGTATTTAAATAGTTTGTTTTATGTATTAAGAATAACTAGCACTAAAGCTTCCTATTACCAAGCTTGGCTTAGCTTATTTGGTTGGAATGTACCTTATGACGTCAAGGTGAGGAGGGCCATGGGGAAGATCGTGTCCCCGACTTAACGCAATTACTAAATATAATATGGATCATATTATGGAGATAATAAATTCATTTAATTGGGTCGCCTTTACGTTTTGGTAGAGAATGTTCATAGACCTTTGGGATAGTAAATAATAAACTCAAAGCCCACTTAAATGGATTCTACAAGGTCATACATTATTTCGGATCAATAAAAGAAACCTAGAGCCCATAAAGGGCCTTAGGGTGGCCTGCCAAGAGGGAGAAGGGGGTGGAATTGCTTAACCTAATTACTCCTATAATTAGTTAAGTAATGAGAAAATAAATGATACTGGATCTCTCAATATTTTCTCTCTTCAAAAGGCACATAATAGTGCTCCAAGAAATAGAAGAGTCTCTCTTCCTTCCAACTAACATTAGGGGAGCGTTGATCCGGATTGGTGGACTTAGTAGAAGAATCTCAATTGCGGTTATATCTTTGGATCTTGAAGAGCTTGGTGGAAATCACGCGTCAAGGTTAATTCTTAACTATTATGTGATCCTTGAATGCATATGCATGAGATCCTCGTTTTAAGTGCTTATGAATATGATTCATGAAATTCCGCTTAGAGTACTTATAATCCTACAGTGATATCGGTTTAGCCTCTTGCATATAGGTTTTTGGTCATAATAATTAGATTTATTTTGATGTGTATGACTAATTTTAATTTGATTAAGGAGGAATTGAATTCCGGATGTTTTATTTAATTGGATTAATTAAATGGAGATTTAATTTGCTTAAATTTTGATAATGATGGCCAAAGTTTTAATAAATTCGACCTAATTTTTTTTTGCAATTCGAAAATAATTTTTGGAGTGGCCGAATTTTTAAAATCCTAAAACCCTAATTTTCGAAATTAAAAATTCAATTTTAGATCTCAAATTTTTCGAAAATTTCGAGAGTTATATTTATATTATTAATCTATTTTTCGTATTTAAATTGTTTATATATGAAAATTAATACATGTGAAAAGAGTTTTGTGTGAATTAGAGATTAATATATATGAATAATGCTAATATTAAATTAAAATAGAGATTTTATCTTAATTTCGAAAATTCAAATCATATAATTAATCTGTTTTTTCATATTTAAATTGTTTATGTATGACAAATTAATTCATGTAAAAGGAGTTTTATGTGAATTTAGGTTAATTGATATGAATAGCCCTAAAATGAATTAAAATGGAGATTTAAATTAATTTTCGGAATTAGGCATAAAGGAGTTTATGTTTAATTTAATTTGATTACTAAATTAATTTACAAGAAGTTGTAATTTAATTTATTTCCCAAAAAAAAAAGAAGAGGAGGGAGCGGCCGTTCTTTGGTGGCGCAACCACTGGCCGGGGGCCACGGTGGGGTGGTCGCCTCCTCGAGTGGTCACGGGTGGGCGGCCCAGGCTGCGGCCGGCGGCAGCCAATAGCAAGCCATGTTTTCTTCTGCCCGGCCGATTTTTTCAAATTTTTTTTTTTGGGAAAATCATTAAAACAGATTTTTCAGGGATTTGAAGATTTTCATTAAATAATTCCTTAATTTTATTATTTAATCCAATTAAAATTAGTAGGCGAGATTTTCTCACGATAGGTTCTTTAGGTGGTTAGGAATTACTTAAATTTTTTTATCTACTTGCTATAATTAAGAATATTTGATATTTTGATTGTTGGCAAGTATAATATGTGATATTATTATGTGGCATTTTATATTTGATATAATTGCTATAAATGACTAGTATGCCCCAAATTTAAGTTAGAAAAATACGATCCGCGTATCGTAATGTATTCTTGTAATTTAAAATACGATATGCGTATCGTTAAGTATTTTTGTAATTTATTTAATTTAGATATTATTTAATTTATTTTGATACTTATGTAATCCAAAGACGAGCCCATCAAGAGAAGGCCCATGGCTAAGATGGATGGAGATCCATGAAGAGTCTAAGGAGGAGTCCGTGATGCTTAGTTCTTAGGATTAGGGGCCATATTAGATCGGATTTATTTTTTGCATTTTATTATTATTTAAAATGCTTATAAGTTTATTGTATATGGGTTATCAATGCACTAGAGTTCACTAATTCATAACAACATAATAAATTTATGTCCCCAAATATTAAGGTTAGCTTTTCCAAACATAGAGTGCTTATTAACCCTTAATTAATAGTAATAGTCATGCCTCCGCATGGTATTATCATTAATTTTGGGAGATAAGGTAAAATTGCGAATTTTACTACTTAGTTTGGTTATCCTTAACAAAATCATCAAAAGTGTTTTGGGTTTTGAAGCAAGAGATAGTTAAGCATGCGATGTTTACCAATCTAAATAAGAATTATAAAGTGTTATAATTAGAAAAAGAGTTCACTTACCTTGAGAATGTAACGTTAAGATAAGGCCTCAGTCTTTCGGTGTTGCATGTTGATAGGATCTTGTATTCACTTATTCAAATGGGACATTAAAATTGAATAGGTGATCAAACCTAGAAACCTTTGCATGTTTTAGGTTGTTTTATAAGCATAAAATTGAACTTTGTTTTCTCTTTTTTTTTTTCAGTCCGTAGATACCATGTTTAACAACAACAACAACAACACACAACAACAACTCCGTGTTCAACATTCGTCTTTTCCTTGAAAAGGACAAGTCGAATGGTGAAAACTTCATTAATCGGGGAAGAACCCTAAGACTCGTTTTGAGGTCCGAGGGTCGAAAGGATGTCTTAGAAACCCCACTTCATGTGATTACTGATGAGTCGATCGAGCTCACAAACTTCGTGCTAGCAAAGCTAATGATAGGTTCTACCGATCACTTGCACGATGATAGCATCCATGGAGCCGGACCTCCAAAAGAGGTTCGAAACCAAGGATGCTTATACCATCATGCAAGAGCTGCGGGCTATGTTTCAAACACGGAGGCCGAGTTGAGCGGTATGAGACCAATAGGGAGATACTAGAATGTCACATGAAGCCGGCATAAGCTGTTGGCCCCCATGTTTTCGCTATGGTGGGTCTTTTTGAAAACATGGAACGCATTCCCTTACAGGGTTGAGTTGGCTACTGACATTATTCTCCACTCATTGCCTGACAACTTCAATCAGTTCAGGATGACATTCAGCTATGAATGAAGTCCGAAAAGACTTTGCGGGGAGCTGCACGAGTTGTTGGTCAATGCGAGAGGAATATCCCCAAAAGAACACAAGAAAGAGGTTTTGATGGTTCGAATGGAAAGGGTTTTTTAAGAAGAAATGGGGCAGGAAAGAAGGGGCAAAGGCAAGCAAGTTGCCGTTGTTCTTCTAAAAAACCTAAGCCAACCGCCAAGCCAAAGGTGGCCGCGGAAAGCAAGTGCTTCCATTGTCGCAAGATAGGACACTGGAAGAGGAACTACCCTCTATACTTGGAGGACAAGAAGTCTGGTGCTTCCACTTTAGGTATATTTGTTATAGAAATCAATTTGACTTCTACTTCTTTATGGGTATTGGATACCGGTTGTGGTTCTCACATAGTTAATGATTTGCAGGGACTAAAAAGAAGTCGGAGGCTGGCAAAAGGCGAGGTAGAGCTTTGCGTTGGAAATGGAGCACGGGTTGCTGCACTTGCCATAGGAAGCTATAGTCTGCATTTGCCATCTGGCCTTGTTTTAGAACTAAATAATTGTTATTTTGTTCCTTCGATAACTAAGAACATAATTTTTGTTTTTATTTTTGGATTCTGAAGGGTTTTGTTTTGAAATTAAGAACAAATGTTGTTCCATTTCTTACAATAATATGTTCTATGCTAGTGCTAAATTGATAAATGGCTTATATGTGCTTGATAGGTCAAATACAATTCTATAACATAGATAGCAACAAAAATCAAATGAATCAAACCTAACCTACATTTGGCATTGTCGAATGGGTCATATAAACCAAAAATGCATCCAAACGTTACAACAGGATGGTATTCTTCCATCATTTGATTTCAAATCATTTGATGTATGTGAATCATGCATGATGGGGAAAATGACAAAGTCACCATTTACTGGAAAGGGTGAAAAGGCCAGCGATCTCTTGGGCCTCATACATACAGATGTTTGTGGTCCTATGAGCACAAAGGCAATAGGAGGGTTTAACTACTTCATTACCTTCACTGGTGTTTGACTTGATATGGATATGTCTACTTAATGAAACATAAGTCGAAATCTTTTGGCAAATTCAAAGAGTTTCAAAATGAAGTACAAAATCAACTTAGTAAGACAATCAAAGCCCTGCAATCCGATCGTGGTGGCGAGTATTTGAGCCAAGAGTTTGATACTCATTTGAAGGATTGTGGAATTCTTTCACAATTGACTCCTCCAGGAACACCGCAGTTAAATGGTGTATCTGAAAGGAGGAATCGGACCTTATTGGATATGGTTCGATCAATGATGAGTCTTGCTAATCTTCCGATTTCTTTTTGGGGATATGCTCTCGAAACAGCCGCACATATACTAAATAGGAGCCCGTCAAAAGGCTGTAGAAAAACCTCAATAGGATTTTGGAATGAAAAAACTCCAAACTTGTCTTTTCTTAAGATTTGGGGATGTGAGGTCTATGTAAAACGTTTACTTTCGAATCAAACTTGCACCCAAGTCAGATAAATTTCTCTTTGTGATACCCAAAAGAGACAAGGGGTTATTACTTCTATAACCGTCACGAGAACAAAGTGTTTGTTGCTCGTGATGGTGTCTTTCTTGAAAAGGAATTTGTTTCTAGAAAGACAAGTGGGAATAATTCTCGAAGAAATTCGGGATGAGCAACAACTGGACGTGGCTCACACCATGTCGAGGACGGCCCGACAAGACGAAAGTCTAGTTCGGGGAGATGACGTATTCAAAGCGTGAACCTCCTATCGTCCCACTTGAATCTAATTCAAGCAAAGATCTTCAAGAAGTTGAAGAGAACATTTCTCTTGATGCGGAGTCCCCTGCGTAGGTCAAGTAGACCAAGGATTCCAAATAAGAGGTTGGTTGATTTCTGTTAACGAATACTCTGGAAATTATGATTTTGGAGAATTCAAAACCTACTACCTACAAACAAGCTTTGACGAGCCCAGGACTCGAGAGATGGCTTGAGGCCATGAAATCCGAGTTAGACTCCGTGTCCCGAGAAAAAAGTTTGGACCCCGGTCGACTTGCTGATGGGGTTAACCTATTGGAGGCAAGTGGGTGTTCAAATTGAAAACAGACAAAGATGGTAATGTCTATGTTTATAAAGCAAGACTGGTTGTGATAGGCGTGTCGCGCACCTAACAAAAATAAATAACCTAACTAACCTCCTAACTATGTAGTAGGGTAAGTCAAGGTCGAATCCACAGAGACAAACAGTATTAAACACTAGATATCTTGACTCAATTTAACTAAACAAGTGACAAACAACGGTGGAAGAGGTGTTGAACTAATGCTAACACTAAATTATGATAACTACTAATAACACACGAGGTAGGATCAATTAATAAAGGCATCTAGAATTAAGTATCCCCACTAGCACGAGTAATACATGAATAGTTCCCATCCCAAATAACATAATCAATTATCCAAAAGGAGTAATGCACCCTAAAAATACCAAAGATCTCTCCCGAGTACCTATGGCTACTCTAACAAGCAATCATACCTATTCCCATGGAATCATGCAAGAAAGAGACATTAAACATGGCATCACAAATAAATTCCTAGCAATCCTATCTACTTATTCCCATAGAGATATTCATACTCTTGATTGAGTCAACAAATCCATCTAGATTCAATTCCCATTGAAAACAAGACATAAGGAATCAATTCAAAATCACCTATCCCTAGTATGATAATGAAAATAAGCACAATTCAATCAAACAAGGATAATTAACCACATTAAAGTTGGGATTATGAGAAAATTCATACATTAATCATCACTAGGGTTCAACTTAACCCTAGATTATAAAACTACTCACTCATAATTGAAATAACAAAGTAATTGAATAATAAATAAGCAAACATGATAATAAATAGAGAGAGAAATAGAAAACTTAGTCTTTTACTTTAATGAAAAATAATCCGAGATAATGAAAATTGAAGCTCTCAAGGTTAACAATGGAATTTTTCTCTCAAGAACCCTTCAAAAACTGCCTAATAATACCTCGTTAAAAAAATATATTACTAAGGAGTTATATATAGTTTCCTAAAATAACAAAAACAACTTAAATAAAATCGACGGGAAAGCAGGTCGACACGGGCGTGTCAAATGTGACACGGACGTGTCGACCTGATATTACAATATCAGTCGGAACACCAAAAGTTACTGATCTGGAACAAAGACCGGAACACGGACGTGTCAATTATGACACGGACGTGTTGCCCTGGGAAACTAATATCAGTTTGAAACTGATTTGCTGAGAAGAATGTGACACGGACGTGTCAAAATTGACACGGACGTGTCACTCTGAAAATCTGAGATCAGTAGCGTCCCTTCGTAATCCAAGGAAATGACACGGGCGTGTTAGATATGACACGCCCGTGTTGACCTGCTTCAGCCTATCACCATGCTCATGCATCCCCCACTCATCACAAGATATCCAATATGCTTGATTAACCTGAAAATTAACTCAAACACCACAAAATACCTCGTGAAGTGCCATAGAACTAAAAGAAGCCAAAATGATGCAAAAGTTAGTCCTAATTGCTCAAAACTAGGCTAAATGAGACTTAGAAATGCATCTAAAATAACAACTATTAATGATTTATCAAACTCCCCCAAGCTATATAAATGCTTGTCCTCAAGCAATTCAACATGAAACATAGGGAAAAGTAAGACAAAACTTTTCAAGCACACACACAACAAGGCTCTCAAATCAAACTTCAATGTGAAAATGGAACCATGAAGAGAATAAACAGTAAACTATTCGATCCAAGTCCTAAATCTCATAATTGTGACTTGACAACCAATCTTACTGCTTTGCTCCCCCAAGCTTGCCTTGAACATATACGATAGCCCTCACTCTAGTCGTGCACACAACACTCATGTGTATGAAAGGGGTCAAATGATCGCTCAAAACTCCATTCCATGGACTATATCCTACCATAAGCTTGCACATCTTCTCACTCTCCGCCGCTACGGGACTACGTTATATGCAAAGAATCATGAGGACTTTGTATAGGTTGTAATGAAGGCTTAAGGTATGGGTGTGGGAAAGTCTAGAAAAATGGTGTTCAAAGGGGAAAGTGAAGCCTGTTTCACACACCTTTATCAACAATTGCCAAACCTCAAACACACATTTTTAATTTCACTTCATTTTCTTTTTCTCATTAGCTAATTCATAACTCCTCAACTATGAACTCCAATTTCCTTTTATTGCGCACTAAACATATAAATCACAAACTTTCTTTTGTTTTCTTATTTTTCTCTTTTTTTTTTTTTTTTTTTCAATAAAGGATTCAACAAACCATTTACGGGAGGAAATCAATGGGAGTTACAAAGACAAGAACTATGAGGAGGCGAATTCAACAAAGATCATGAGTTCGAACAAACGCTATGTCACATCAAACACCACAAAGTATCTCCTATGTCACACTTAACTTCATCGACATTGCTTCACAATCCCCTAGGTAGGACAAGGTAAAGGGCTTAAGATGTAGTTAATCAAAAGAAACAGGCTAGACTCAAATGGGTGACAAAAAGGAAACAATCAATGTAGGTGGCATTTGGCTATGTAGCTCAGAAAACAAAAATTGCCTCAATCATACTCAATGCATACACAAGTCAATGCGGTCTCGAGGAGTATCAATGCAAGTTCTAGAGAATAATAGCCAATGAAGAGCATCACACATGAAAAGAGGGACTAAAAAGATGTTAGTCCATTAGGCTCAAATAACCTCACTAGGTAGATTTTTGGCTATCAAGTATAGTCAAGTCTCCCTTAGGGGGATCAAACCATCATACCACAAACCATTCAAATCACAATGAGCAGGGAGGGATCAAAAATAGTTCAAAGTTATTCAAATCATGCTTAGACTTCACATAGAGTTGAGCATAGAACCAAGCTTAGTGTGTATTATCATCAAAGATCAATCCTAAATGCAACCTAAAATGCAAAAACTAGCATGCCAAAGATTCAAAATGCCTACAATGTACAAGAGATGAAGAGTAGAGGACCTCCCCCAAGCTAGCATGTCACAATGTCCGCAATGTGACAAGGAGAGGAGAGAAACAAAACTCAAGGTGGAGGAGGAGGAAAGATACCAGAACTGCCAGGAGGCCATCCAGCATGGTGAGTCCAATTCTGAAAGTCAGAACGAAAACCCCGGAACTCGGACACCATTGTATCATAGCTACCCTGCAGAGACTGAAGATGGCCATCAATAGCAAGGTTAGACTGAGTGAGGTTCTGGACGTCATACCTGAGAGACTGGACCTCTAAGCGTAAGTCACCAAAGCCGCTCTGTAGAGAGGCTAGTTGCTGCTCCACAGAAGAAGAGGACGAGGATGGAACATCAGCAGCAGTGGGGGTGGCGGCACCCGAATCCTCATCCATAGGATCGCCACGAGGGTCAGCAACAGGTTGCCACTCAAAGTCGGGCTGGAAGATCCAGTTCTCCGGGAGGTAGATCACAGTGGCCTCTGGGTTAGGAAGATATGCATAGGGTCGCTGACTGACTAGCCAAACATACCCAGAGACATTATCCTGCCGGCTATCCAAGCATAGCGGAGAGCGCAAATTAAGACGCGTCTCTCCGTGTAAGCAACCTGCCAGTTAGAAAGATCATAGCCAAGATATATAGCAAGGATAGAAATCAAACCCCAATGGTAATCTCCCCATTACCCTTTCTTACATCATCCAAATGATCCATGAGCCACATAGAAGGCACAAGACGACAATCCCCCTGAGTCATATGCCATAAGAAATAGAGTTCCCTCAAAGAAACAACCCCGGAACTTTCCCCCTAGCAAACAATGTACTAGCAAGTAATCGATGAACATAACGAAAGCCCGGGTTGATAATCCGGTGGCCTTAGAAGACCGGGGGTCATAAGTGAACCGGGATGTAAGGAGCGCCAAAAGTGTCCTGAATCAAGGCGGCGAGTGAGAGTGATGGGGGCCAATTTGACCGCCTCGAGGGAAACCAAAGGCCTCGGAGACTTGCTTAATGGAAAGGGTATGGTTATTGCCCATCAATTGGAAAGAAAGCTTCCGAGGAGACTTATACTGTACCCCTATGCACATGCAATGTAGAAAAGAACTCATATGTCGACGGGCATAGGTCGGAGCATGAAGATTGAGCCAATTATCCCAACCCATGGAGTGAAATAATTGTCGGACATCGTTCTCAATACCTAAGGCTCTTTTGCAGTGGAGTCATAGAAACAGGTAGGCCTAAGGCGTCGGCGCGAGATGCGCATATAGTTTTGCATGTGATCCGGGTGGGTAAAGGTTATACCATAAGTCTCAACAAATGGGGGGAGCCAAAGGAGGAGGTGGAGGTGGTGGGGAGCGGTTGTAGAGATTAGTGGTGGAAGTGTTTCGGGGTTCGTTTCTCCTAGGTTTAGGACCCATAGTTAAACAAGCAATTGGCAAGCAAAAGGGAAAAACGAACCAACCACAATAAAAACAACCAATTCACAAGATCACCACCAATCTAGTACCAAGCCACAAACATCACCCAATAGTAAATCACGAGAGATCACTAAATAGCAAATCACCACTAGCACAAAAGAAACACAATATCCAACCAATTTGCAAATAGCACAAATAATGAGTACTCAACAATGGAGGTAAGTTTGCAATGTCACAATGTAGGGAGAAAAAAGAGGTGTTACCAACAATGTCGTGGGAGTAAATCCCGCAATGAACGTTCCTTGCTTCCAATTTGTGCTAGGGAAGGTAGATTTTATGACCAAAGGGACTCAATTGACTCAATAGAAAATTTCCCCAATTCAATTTCTAGGGTTTGAAGAAGGATGGAAGAAAAAGAATGGAGATTTTGCAATGGGATAGAAAAAGGGTGTGAAGAAAAGATTTATGGAGGAATTTTGTAAGAGGAGTGAGGAGAGAGAGAGTAACAATGGAGGGTGGAGAAGAGGAAGGAAGGTGTAGAGAGGGAGAGGGAAGAAAGGGGTTCGAAGTTGAGGGGGGGGAGGGAAGCAAAACCCAAGCGCGGGTTTTATGTGCCCGGCTAACGGCAGTCGACACGGACGTGTCGATATCGACACGGACGTGTTGACTGCGCTCTCAATCGGTAGCTGCGACTTACGTTTTGCGAGCGACACGGGCGTGTCGTTTGTGACACGTCCGTGTTTACACCTTAAGACCAGAATACGAAATATTATTATTATTATTTTTTTTTTTTTTTGTTTTTTATTTATATATAAAGGTAACAAAAGAAACTATGATGGATATTCAATAAAACCCTAAAAATCTAAAAAAAAAAAAAAAAAAAACTAAAGTAAAAAGAAATAGAAAAGAGAAGAGAAAAGATGGAAAATTGGGTTGCCTCCCAATAAGCGCTAGTTTTTAAGGTCATTAGCTCGACCTCCTCATTTATCAATCACATGCGGGAATAGAGAGTATGATGTCAACTCTCTCAGCAATAGGATCTCCAACTCGGTAGTGCTTCAATCTGTGGCCATTTACCTTGAAAGTGCCATCTTGGCGATTCCATAATTCCACTGAACCATAAGGGAAACCTTACAAACTTTGAATGGACCCGACCACCGCGAACGGAGTTTACCAGGAAAAAGCTTCGGACGAGAATTAAAAAGAAGAACTAAATCTCCTTCCTTGAACTCTTTGCGCACAATACCCTTGTCATGCCATCTCTTGGTTTTCTCCTTGTACAACCTTGAACTCTCATAAGCATCGAAGCCGAATTTCATCAAGCTCATTAAGTTGAAGTAATCTCTTCTCACCCACTGTTTGGGAATCGAAATTGAGGCTCTTAATTGCCCAAAATGCACGATGCTCTAACTCAACAGGAAGATGACATGCTTTCCCATAAACAAGGCGATAGGGGGTGGTACCTATGGGGGTTTTGAATGCCGTTCTGTAAGCCCATAGTGCATCATCAAGTTTTGCTGCCCAATCCTTCCTCGTTCTCGCAACCGTCTTCTCTAAGATGGTTTTGATCTCGCGGTTAGAAATCTCCACTTGACCACTAGTTTGTGGGTGATATGAAAGACCCACTCTATGGTGCACACCATATTTCTTGAGCATAGCTTCAAACTTTTCTCCAAAAAATGCTTGCCTCCATCACTAATCAAAACCCGTGGAATGCCAAATCGAGGAAAATAGTTTTCTTGAAGAATCTACTTACCACACGAGCATCGTTAGTAGGGAAGCAAGAGCCTCCACCCATTTGGAGACATAATCCACAGCAACTAAAATGTACTTGTTCCCATAAGAAGAAGGGAACGGCCCCATGAAATCCACACCCCACCCATCAAATAATTCAACCTCAAGGATGGTGTTGAGAGGCATCTCATTCCGACGAGAAAGATTACCCGTCCTTTGACATCGATCACAAGAATGCACATAATGATGAACATCCTTAAACAAAGTAGGCCAATAGAAACCACTTTGAAGAATTTTCGCTGCAGTTTTTTATTGGTACTAGCATGGCCTCCACAAGGTAAATCATGACAATGAGATATAATGAGAGAGATCTCATTTCCAGGAATACATCTTCTAATGACCCCATCTGCACAAGATTTATAAAGAAAAAGGATCATCCCAAAAATATCTCCTCACCTCCTTAAAGAATTTCTTCTTTTGTTGTGATGAGTAGCCATGAGAATAGTGTCACTAGCCAAATAGTTGGCTATATCAGCATACCATGGGATCTCCGTAGTGGCGAGAGCAAGAGTTGCTCATCGGAAATGTATCATCAATTGGAAGATCCTCATCACCTTCACTATCAAGGACAAGTCGAGAAAGGTGATCAGCAACAACATTTTCGGCTCCTTTCTTGTCCCGAATCTCCAAGTCAAATTCTTGTAGCAACAAGATCCACCGAATCAAACAGGGCTTAGCATCTTTCTTGCTCATCAAATATCTTAATGCCGCACGATCGGTGAATTGTTACCTTCGACCCTACCGATAAGATCGAAACTTCTCCATCGCATATACCACTGGCGTAACAATTCTTTCTCGGTTGTGGCATAGTTCATACGAGCCGGATTAAGAGTTTTGCTTGTGTAGTAGATGGCATGAAGCTTGCCATCTTTTTTCTGGCCCAAAACGCCCCCACAGCATAGTCACTAGCATCGCACATAATCTCAAAAGGGAGAGTCCCGTCGGGCGATTGAATGATAGGGGCAGAGATAAGACGCTTTTAACCTGTGAAAAGCCTCGTGCCAAGCTTCGGTAAACACAAAAGGGACATCTTTGCCTAAAAGTTCAGGTTAGGAGTCGAGCAATTTTTGAAAAGTCTTTTATGAAGCGGCGTAGAAGCCCGCATGACCAAGAAAACTCCTTACTCCGCTGACAGAGTTGGGAGGTGGTAGACGTTCAATGACCTCCCATCTTTGCTTTGTCGACTTCGATTCCCCGATGAGAGACAACATGACCCAAAAACAACGCCTTGTTGTACCATGAAATGACATTTTCCCCAATTGAGAATCAAATTAACTTCTTGACATCTATGGAGCACCTTTTGTAAATTAGCAAGACAAACATCAAAGGATGTTCCATAGACAGAAGTCATCCATAAATACTTCCATAGAGTTCTCAAATAAGACTGGAGAAAATTGTCATCATGCGACGCCGAAAAGTGGCGAGGCATTACATAACCCAAATGGCATCCTTCGATATGCAAAGGTGCCATAAGGACATGTAAAAGTAGTCTTTTCCTGATCACTTGGATGGATAGGAATTTGGAAGAAACTGGAGTATCCATCTAACCAACGGAAAAAATGAATGTTTTCACAACCTTTCAACATCCGATCAACGAAGGAGGAGGGAAATGATCTTTTCGGGTGGCCTTATTCCAATCTCCTATAATCAATACACATGCGCCACCCCTCGTCACGGTTCTAGTTGGAACTTGCTCACCCTTGTCATTCTTGATAACGGTCATGCCTCCTTTCTTTGGGACTACGGGCCAAGGGCAACCCACTTACTATCGGAGATAGGGTAGATTATTCCTGCATCGAGCGAATTTTAGAACCTCTTTCTGACTACTTCCATCATATTTGGATTAAGTAAAAGCGTTGAGATTCTATAGAAAGAGAGGCATGCTTTTGTCCTCAAGAATGATTTTTTATGCATGCAAAATGAAGGATTAATGCCCTTAATATCAACAAGAAATGTAACCGATGACATTCTTGTATTTTCTCAAAACAACGAGTAACTTTTCAATTGAATGTCACCATCAAGCTCAGCATTAACAATAATAGGGTAGGTATCATTAGGACCCCATGAATACATATTTCAAAGTGAAGGGAGAGGTTTCGGTTCTACCTTAGGAGGCTTGGTGCTTTCTCCTTATTTTCTCAGAGCTCAATATCTCATTGATAGGCTTTTCAGATTCAATGGCTCGTGTCTCCTCTAGAAGTCTCTTGTATTCCTTGGTTTCCCAATCCTCCTCATCAGCACTACCCATCAAGACAGTTTGTAGTGAGTCATCAAGTTGCAAACTGAAAGCATTGGCTCATATAACCTCATCAAGAGCATCCACTCATAAACGGTTTCTCCCTATCAAGGAGAATTCATGGAGTTTGTGAGAGTGTATTCCATCTTCTCATCACCTACTTCAAAGGTGATCTTACCCTTCTTCATGTCAATAATGGCCCAATGGAGTGGCCAAAAAGGGTCTCCCAAGGATGATGGGAACATGTGCATCTTCCTTTCCCATCTCCACGACAACAAAATCACATGGAATGAAGAATTTACCAACTCTAAGAGGAACATCTTCAAGGATACCAAGTGGAAACTTGACTGTTCTATCTGCTAGTTAGAGGGAGATGCGTGTGGGTTTCAATTCACCCATGTTGAGTTTTCGCGTATTGTAATAAATGGCATGAGACTAACACTAGCCCCAAGATCACACAAAGCATTCTTCCTGAGGCAAGGGTCACCAAGTTTGACTGAATAAATAAATGCCGTGACTCCTAGCTTTTCCGGGAAGCTTGCTCAGTGAATAGCACTACACTCACCGTTAGTGAAATGCTGACATTCTCTTCAATTTTTCTTTTTGTTAGAGAGCATGTCTTTCAAAAACTTTAGCATAAGAAGGCATCTCTAAATGTAAGATCTAAGAAAGTGGGATGTCACGCGAGCTTCTCTCAAAATGTCAAGGAACTTCCCTCAGTTTTGCCTCGTACACCTTTTTGAGGGAATGGAATTGTGCTTGTATGGTGGAATAGGGATGACAAGGTTCGCCGCCTCCTTAGCTTCATCTTCCAAAACTTTCTCATCTCGATCATCTTCACTCAACCTTATAACCTCTTCTCGCACTTTTCTTTGCTCTGGCCACCTTTTTTGTAGGCTCTTGCAATTCCTTACCGCTCCTCAATGAGATGGCATGGATATGCCCCTTAGGGATTTGGTTCCGCCTTGCCCTCGTGAAGTCAGTCCCAAGGCTTAGCATGACTCGATTTGTCATGTGTCAAGTCATTTCGATTCTCCATCAACTTATTGTGAGACTTTCTGATTTGTTGGAGAGTTGTTGAAGAATTCATTTTGCTTGGCTTGATATTCAACTTGCTTTGCTTGAGAAGCAAGCTAGATTCTCCACGATACTCTCAAGGTTCGATCTTGTAGGACGAGGAGGAAAGAGTCACCTATGGTCTTTGGCCAGCTCTGGTGGTCGAGTAGTTTCTGTGTGAGGTCGAGGTCAAGTTAGCTTAGGAGAAATTTGGATGATTCTTCCAACCTTGGTTATATGTGTGTTTGAGTACGGGTTGCCAAGGCCTCAGGTTTCGTGCTTGGGAGGGCACTGTCTTCTGCCGATATCATGCCCACGTGTTGTGACGATATTCATTCAATGAGTGACCTCGCACTTCAC